>JAJOOR010029923.1:0-12539 GCA_036250505.1 Solanum acaule | reverse complement strand
AATGTTCATAGTACACACAAAGTGAGTTTGTCAATTTAAAGAGTTTTGATAGTTATTTTTTTTAAAACAAAACGTGGGAAGTTATTTTGTAAAACAAACTGGTATGGTTATATTTTTTTAATTGACTATAAAAGCAAACAAAAAACTTAACTACCTTATATATTGATTTTAAAATTGAAATTAACTGTTTGAAAATTTTACATAATTATCCAGATTTTTAAAACTGCAAAAATTTAATTGACTATTAAATTTGTTCTGTTTGAAATTAACTGATTTTAAAAAAATAATTAAATATATGTCAATAATAAAGATAAGTATTCTGATTCTGATTAGGACAAAAATAAGAGTCAAAAAAACATATAAACATTAGTCACATGTATAGTCAGTTAATTATTTTTAAAATAAAAGGATTAGAAAACAATTATTTCTAAATTCTAGAAAAGAATGCGTATAAAGTTTTTTAGAATTTTTAAGACTTTATATAATTTTTGAATAACTAATACATCCGTAACTTATTTATTCAATTGGCTGCTTAAAATTTAAAATTCAAAATTCAAAATGAATTGGTTAATTGTTATCTAATCCTAATTTTTAGCAACATGGTAAAGAAGTTTTAAAACTTCCTATTTAATTGGATAAACGTTTTTTTTTTCTAAATAAAGATTAATTCGTATTTGAAAATTGTGATTTTTTGAAAGCGTACGATTTTGTAAATTTTTTTTAGTGTTTACAATTTTTTGTTTTAGTGTTTGCAATTTTTATATTCGTACCTATATATGCGCAACTTTTTTTTTTGTGTTTGCATTTTTTTATTTTGTTTTTTGTTTTTTGGCAAAAAAATTACATATAGATATATAAACTACCTCTTAGATTATATTAATTACTAATATATTTATTTGATACAAAATCCATATAATTTTTATTAGTTTTTCTCATAGAGAATTTTATATATAAATCAATTATTCTTCTTTTCACTTTTAAAATATTAAACATTTTATAAATAAATGCAGTAATCTATTTATCTAAAATTTATTATTATTTCTTAAATAATGAATTTAGAAGTTGTGGAAAGATACATTTATCATGAAAGTAATTATTTTTTTTAATCCTTTTTTTTTTAAAAAAAAAATCGAACTCCCGTATTTTTTAAGCTTTTTAAATTTTAATAATAAATACAGTTATTCCGTATTTTCTAGAATTGATTTAAAATCAGTTTTTAAAATAATTTTAATTATTTGAAAAAATCAGTTTTTAGCATTATATTAAATATTATCATGAAAGTAAAGTTTCCACCTTTTACAAAGAAATATTTTTTTTACTAATTTATAAATTGGATTTTAAAAATTATTAAATTTGTTTTTAAAAATGTTGAAAGTTGTCATTATGTGTGTAAGTTGATGACATGTGTCTATTTTTATTTGAAATTTTGAATTTATAATATTAAATTAGTTATATAATATTTAATTATTTATTATTTAAAATTCTAAAAAATTGTGGCACTGACATGTGGCGTTTTTTCTTCCCCTATTATATATAGATAGATTGTTTTATACATAATTTCTAGTGAAAGAGTTTACACTAAATTGTCCCATTAGTTAACTAATATTTCCCACTAATAATCACATGCATGTGGCGTCAGTGCGACAGTCTTGTTAATGGTGGAAGGAAAAAGAGTGAACACTTAATTGTGTATGCTATTAGAATTGGGTCTTAAGGGGACAAAATGTGAGTGGCAAGTTATTACATATTGATACCAATTGATGAACGAATATAGGTTTGACATTTTTTATTGCCTTGTGTTGTATTTTAATGATTATTATAACTGCAATGTTGGTTGTGAAAGAAAGTAAGAAAAATGAATAGGAAAAGTTGAAACAAAGTCAGTGGCGTATGTATTGAAGTTGGGGTAGGAATATGGTTGATTTCTAATGCCTAATCATTGGCCAATGAGACCTAATCATTGGACAATGTTGGCCTAATCATTGGACGTGATTGTGGAGCTAATAGTTTAGTGAATTAATGTTTATAGTTGAACATTAGAAATATGTTAATCTGCAAATTGTTTTGAGGCACATCACTAATAGTTGACATTAGTTAATGTGTAGTTATCACATTATGATTCAAGTTTTGATATATTAAGATGTGAAATTGAATATTGGGTATATTATATTATATGAAAACTCTCAAGGTTGTAGTGTTTGGAGAAATTATGACTTAACCTTAGACTTGAAATATGAGATTTGACCTATTGTTTGGAATCAAGATTTAGGAACTTGATTATAAATTGAGTGAGTTTTTGGGTCTAGGCTAAACCTATAGTAAAATGGGTGTTGCTAGTTTCAAAATCTTATTGTGATTATGTACTTGATTAGATTTGCATTGATTTGGAAGCTCAGCGAAAGGGAAAGGTGAAGTCCCGGAGTGATTGTTTGATTACTTGAGGAAAGTGGATTTCTAAACACTTGTTAAGTGTATGAAATTCGTGTATCTCCTTGAGATATGTGCTTGGGGGTAATGAGACTTGGTGATGGGTTGACTTGTACATATTAATTATTTTCTAATGATGAAAAATGGGTAATAAAAGGCAATGTGTTTAATTGTTGATGTGTGATGTTTGAGACTGGGTTGAAAGGCCTGTTGAATCATACGTAGTATCACGGTTGTATTGTTGTGAATTGTGTATTGTTATGAAAATGGTCATCTCCTAATTATTTGTGTGAACATGTCATTTGCATTGGTTCTGAGACAATGGTTGTGATAAGTGTTATGTGATAAGCGGATGTACCATTTCGAGGGACGTATCGCGCGCCGCGATGGATACTATATTTCGAGGACGTATTGCGCGCCGCAATGGATGCATGGACATATATGTCCCCCATGGGTCCCGGACTGAGAGACTGCGGGTGTGTATCACTAGGTCATACTTGCATCACTATACTTGACATTGCATTGCACATATTTATCATTGGTGAACTTGATATTGTGTTTTGCTGATCTTGTGAGTGACTTTCTGTGGAATTTCAATTGATGAATATTGAGCTTGTTGTTGAGGATATATAATTGTTAGAGTGTAGTTGTTGAGCTGTGTGCTATGTGAATTATGAGTCGTTAGGTTGGGCTGGTTTTATGCAGGTTGTAGTTGTGAAGGTTCGATTGGGCTGTAAGGAGTACCCGTATTTTATCCCCTTAGCTTATGTTTAGAGGTTTACTTGCTGAGTATAGTGTGGTTTGGTACTCACCCCTTGCTTCTACAATTTTTTGTAGGTTACTATCCCGGACCTTTGTGATATATTCTCTTTTTTTTCGAGGCTTTTTGGATATTTGTGAGGTAGCTGCTTGTCAACTCAGCATACCTTCTTACTCATGTTTATGATCTTGTTCTACTCTAGAAACAATGTCATATGAGACTTGTATTTTCTTTTGATTCAATTGTAATACTTTAGAGGCTTGTGCACGTGACAATCAGATTTTGGGGGTATTTTTGAGTTTATTATAAAAATTTATGTATTTTATTGTAATGGTTGAGTTTTAGGCTGACTTGTCTTGGTGGGTTAAGACGAGTGTCATCACGTCCATTTTTGGGTCGTGACACTTTCTCTCTCCCTCCCTCTTTTCCACCAAAACACATTTTATTTTAAATTTAAATTATCAGTTCTAAAAGGAAATATGAGAATTCATTGGAAAAAAATCAGATCAGAGACAGGGTCTTTTAAATTTTTCCGGCGAAAAAAAAATACAAGATCTGAGACATTGAAATGAATTGTCTAGAAAATGACTTTTTTTTATTGAAATATTTTTTAAAAAATAAGTTTAAATAGTTTTTCTTTCTTCTTCCTATAATTAAAGTTTAACTTTTAAAAAAAGTTAAACTGACAGATGTCTAAGTGATAGTTGATGTCAACTTTAGGAGACCATCGCTGAATTCAGTCAAATGATTATCACTAAAATGTTTGACAGTAAAAATTTGTATAGCATGTGAGTGAAAATCAAAAACTAAAAACTAGTAAATAATTAAGAGAAAATCAGATTAGCCAATTTCACCATCTAGTCTTAGATAAAAAGTAGCTTAGCGTGGCCTAAAAGTATTTACCAAACTAGCTAGTAGAGTGATTTCTTAAGATCCACATAAAATAAATAAATAACAAAGAATATGAGATGATCAACAAAGATTAGGCAAATATTTCAACATGCATATAATAAAAAAGAACTAGTACATGAAAGAGCACACAAAATTTCAAAACATATAAAGAAGAATGAAAAATTCATTCTTATGTACATTTGATTAAATTACAAGTACTACTCCAATTCCTTTTGTTGACATTAATTATAAGCTTCAATACTATCTATTCTTAACATTATTAATAACAAAAAACAAATACACGATTCGGACAAAAGTTATTAGCTTTCCAAAAACACACATTATATATGCTAATTCCGCCCCTGATTGAAAATATATATGACGACTACACATAAATTAAACAACCTTCTTAATTATCAAAGCGCTAAAGTAAATCTTATAATTAAGCATACATATAGAAAAAGCTTATATATAATCCCTAAAACAGGTATCTCACAGATCCAGGAATGTGAGTATTCATAAAGTAATCCTCCCAATTAATGCATCGTGGATCAAAATTAAGCACTTCATCCAAGTTGATTTCCTTCATTGTCAATCTTAATTTTTCAGTATTAACATCATCGAAGCTGAAAAAATAATTGTTTAGCATTAATATTCTTGGATTATTAGTTATATGTAATGCTAAATATTGAACAAAATAAAAGTTACAACGTATGCATACCTTTCATAAGAAAACATGTAGGGTTCGTATATTTCAGCTAGACGTATAGCCTTACACATCTTTATTTTCATATTTTCATATTTTTGTCAAATCGATGAAATGACACTAGGTTCACAAACTTTAGCATCTGAAACATTATATAACATGAGTTAGCAATACAATTGAAAGACAACTTGAAAGAAAATCTAAAGAATTTGATAATTACACTTCTAAAGTATCGTCAATTATTCACATACTAGTTATATAAAGAGTATCAAGCAGCAATGATTTTTTCTTATACATATGACAAATCAAACGTTATATGACTTGTACAAAATTTTATTGTGCAATTATTTTTGTTAATAATAAACCAAATGATTATTAAGGACGATACTAAATAAAGGTAAACAACTAATATGAAAAATAAACCTTTAACAGCAGGGAATAATGAATTGAAATGTGTCTTCGAAAGCTTGATATATTGCTAAATAATATAGGCTTTGTCACTTTGATAGTTTTCCCATCTTTGTTAATCCATGGATTCTTTGTGAAGTAGTGAAACATGAAATGTTTTATATCTGAATTTCTTGGAGGGCCTCTTGAAGAAGAGCTGATGTGATAAATAAGCACTTGTTGAGAACATTGATTATTTTCATGTGCTAAAATCGCTGCAAAAATTGCGTTCACCACCAGATCACCTGGAATCTGATTCCATAGCGTTTAGGCATATGTCAAATGTTTAATTGTCAGTTGAAATTTCTAAAAGAAAAAGAGAATGCATCAACTTTAGGAGCTATTCATATATTTACTTTGGCCTTTATATTTTATAGATGGAATTAAAAGGTAAAAAATAGCCTTAAAATAGACGTATAATCACCAAGTTGAAATTAATTATAAAAGTAGGAAATTAAATAACTTACCGTATCAAGTTTTGAGTCAGGATTACCATAGAAGAAATTCAAAACACCTTTTCCATAGGCCAAAATAAATGCATCCAATGTTCTGTTTTTAGAAAATAACATAAGAAGGGATAAAGATATAGATATCTTAATTTAGCCAAAAAAAAATGATAACACGATTTAATTAGTTTAATTATGTTTTTAACAACATAAATCAAAAAGTAATATTATATTGTGTCTATAAGTATTTACTTACCTAACACCTTCAATCCATCCCGGAAATGGTTCTTTATAGGTACTAGTTATAATCGTTGGACGTATGATAACAAGCTGTAAATTCTCCTTCAAGTGTCCCAAAATCATCTCTCCCATTGCTTTTGTGAAGCTATATGTGTATAGCCATCCATGTAACTTTGCCCTAATTAACGATCGATTATTTCGAGTAAGTTGTATACTAATATTTTCAATTTTACAAGAATAATGAACTTGAGAATTTGTTGCACTTCCTTTGTTGAATTTATCTCATATATATCATCTAGGAGTAATAACCTTTGAATGCCAAGTTCTTTCATGGCTGTTGTAACTTCCTTTGGTGTTGCATTTTGAGTTTCAAGCTCCTTTAATTTATTTGCTATCACTCTCCTTTCCACATCCATATCCAAATAAGAGTTTTCGTTGAATGTTTCACCCATAATTAATGGTTTTTCACGTACAATTTCTGTTGTTTTGCTGCAAACATAAGCTGTATATAAAATGAAGAATTTAAATTCTATGTACTAATGATATTTTTTTTAAAAATATGTCAGATAATGATTAATTCGATAAAATTGATATCATGCAAATTTTTTTATAATGCTAGTATATATTTGATAAATTGGGCCAGCAAAATTAGCCCATCAAAACAAGACCAACTGCACAATTCGTTTAAGTTTGGGCAGGTTAGTAATCTCCTATTTATTAAGTAACTCAATTCATTTTCACATATTTAATTTAATCAATCTAAAATTGATAACCAAATTGACTAAACAGTACTAGTAACTTACCGGTAGATACATGAAGAAGCATTTTCACTTTTGTACAATTCTTTGAAAACTTGAGGACATTCATGGCACCCACCACATTGACATTCATTGCAATATCATATCTATTTAAACAAAATTTAAATGAAATATTAGAGAAAGTAAAATTATCTTAATTATTTTATTTTTAAAAAAAAGAAACTTGAAAACTATATTAACAATTTTATATTTGTACCTTTCATCAAAGGTTGCAGCTGAGTTTATGATTATATCAATTTCTTTGTACATCTCGTTTCTCAATTGAGAATTTATAATTCCCATATCTTCTTGTGAAATGTCACCTGAAATTGCGAACACTTTCTCCTCCACGAGAGAGCAAAAGTATACACTACCCATTTTTTCCCTTATAATATTGAATAATTCAGATATCATGACCTATACGTACGTGTTAGTTTAATTTCTTTTCACTAGCGATGTAAAATATATTTATACAATCAAATATAATTTAAAAGAAACTCGTCTTAATTACCTCATTAGTGAAGCGTTTTCTAGCAGAGTTGTAGTCAGAAGCTCTAATGAGAAGGTAGAGTTTCTTCACATTTGGTTGAATACGAAGTATCTTCTCCACAAGAACTGCATATGTCAATATTATCAAAACAAATGCAACTTTAGTTAATTCCGAGGAATTAAGTAATTAATACTTTAATTAAACAGATTTGATATAACAAGAGAGAAGAGAGAGTACGCTTTGAAAGGAAACCGGTAGCACCGGTAATCAAAATAGTCTTGCCTTGGAACTGCTCAATTGTACGTGATTCCATTAGGGAGATTAACTATTTTTGGCTAATTCAGATGACTACAATTTCATTCTATGAAAGTGCAACTTGTAATTGATGTATGGATTTTTGTACTTATTATATAGGCGGAACCATGTCAGCTTCTTGAAGTTAGTATCAATTTTCTCTTAGACACTTGAATTAATTTGTGTCCTTTTGACATTTTTTACACAATTAATTGCTCGCGTGTCTTTCACTCATGCAAGACACGTAGAAGCCTTCTTTTTTCCGTCATAAAATGAAAGCTATAAATATAACAAAAAGAGGAAATCTTGTACAAAAGGTTTATAGAGCAAAGAGATATTAAGGATTTCGAGAGGATGCAATGCACTATTATCGAAAGTGCTAGCAAGAATCACTTAGAAAGGTGTTATTCAATTTTAAAAAGAAAAAAAGAGAAGAAGATAAATATATAAGATTTCAGTTTCTAATCTCATAACATTACTATATATAATCTCGGAAGAGAAGCATGAATTCACGTGAACTCGTGAAAGCCTCGGGTTTGTCAATGCTTGAACTGATTGATCTAAGTGAGCTACGAGGTTAGTCTTCTAGGATCAACTTGCTTCAAAGTGTGCCCACTAATTATTTGTTAATTTCAGGAATGATCCTATCAGGGATTATGTACTAGGCTTATCTAATGAATTGAGTCTTCCAAAAAATACGCCCCTGATTGTTGGGACAGCCTCAGAATTTGGTCAGAAATTTAAAAAGTCTATAATATCCTTTTTATTTTAAAATAAATTGAACTTTTTTCCATTTTTTAATTAAAAGGTGTATTAAAGTTAAAAGGGTAAAAATGTTCAAAAAGGTAAAATAAAATAGTATGAAATATGTTATTTTACCATTCTGGCCAAAAGGATTTTTCCCAATTACAATTACGTATCGAAAAAAAATTGAACGCAAATATACCTCTTCCTTTATCTTATGCTAATATTAATCCATTTAATGCAGGTTTACGTTGATATCTATCTACTTCCCTAGGTTCTACATATTAGAAATCATAGACATATTTTTTTTTAGGGTCCATACTCCGATCCATAGATACACAAATATTCAGATGTATCTGCTATATATAATAAGATTACAATTATTTTGAATTCAATTCTCTTGACTTTAAACTTTGATTCGGTTATAGCTATTAAATAGCCTGATCTTCTCGATAAATACGAAGGAGAAATAATTCTAACAAGTAACAACCAAATAGCCTCAATGAGAGGACCTAACAAATTGAACAGAAGAAAATGATTTTTCTATTGAATATGGTATGTATGAACCCAAATTAAACTGACAACGCACAAAGCACTATTTGGTATAAGAGGTATTAAAAAAGCGGATTAGATTGAGTTTGAACGGACTAAAATAAACTAAATTAAAAAAATTATGTGTTATTGATTTGTGAAAAAGTTAGTTGAACTGAAATGAATCGAATCGAATCGAAATGAGCTAGCATGCAAATCATAAATCATGTGTACAAACATAGCCTATTATTGATATCCTTAAAATGTTGTACTGTCAGATTACTTGTGAAGTAGGTATCCATAAAAAGTTTGATAGTAAAAGTAGTGAAAATCAAAAGCAAAGAAATAAATAAGGAAGAGAAATCCATATAGCTAATTTCACCATCTAGTCTAGATAAAGAGTAGCTTAGCATGGCCTAAACATATTTTGGCCAAACCCTAAGCTAACCAAACCTATAATACATAAAAGAATAATAAATTAGAAACGTGGAATAAATAAAACTTATAATTGCTTGGCCAAACTTCTCAATAATGAGAAGTATTTACTTTCAAAAAAAAGTACTTCTTTTTTAGAGCTGATGAAGGTGTTTGGTTATACTTTATAAAATATAGTAAAAACAATTGTTCAATTCTTAAGCAAAAGCTAAAAAGAGTAAAATAGATTCTCCTAAAAATAAGTGCTTTTGTTTTTTTTTTTCAAGACAAGAATACTAATTATGAGATTGATTAATAAAACCTTGTCTTCAATTCTGTGAATGAAAATTCTTATTAATTTCATTTGCCTGTTTTTTTGTGGAATATGTATTTTTAGTTGCAAGTATTTACTCCCAAAGAATATGGTGGAGTGAATTTTTCTTAATTAGAGATTTTGAATTCGAGTCCGAAAAAATTGAAGTGTTTCCCTCCTTCAATGCAGATACCGGAAAGCAAAAAAAAAAGTAGCAATTTATATTCCAAAATCTCTTCCTACCGCCCAAGTTGACTTGGGCTGCAATGTGAAGTGTTAATTGATCCAACTGAAATGTTCATAAATTTGTCCATTAATAACTTTATTTCTGGTCCAATCCAACTGGTTGCACACTCAACTGGGCTCAGAGGCTCAATGACCTTACCATAAATCAGAAAAAAAAAAAAAAAAAACATGCCAATTGACTTCCTTTTCACTTTTACAGTTATTCAGTTAAAATTTAATGTAAAACATAAGCTTAAATAAGATCCCTAGAACAAGTACTTCACAACTCCAGGAATGTGAATATTCATTAAGTAATCTTCCCATTTGATAGAACGAGGGTCAAAATTGAGCACTTCATCCATGTTGATTTCCTTCATTCTCAATCTTAATTTTTCAGTATTAACATCATCGAAGCTGTAAAATATGTGTTTAATTAGCATTAATATTGAAGAAAATGCACTGAGAAAATGTAGAAAAGCTGGTTATAGTGTATTATAATAATCATACGTACCTTCCGTAGAAAAACACGTAGGGTTCATACAATTGAGATAAACGTATAGCCGTATTCATCTTCCTTTCCATATTCTTATACGTTTTGTCAAAGAAATGACATGACACTATATTCACAAACTTTAACATCTGAATTCGCATTTAAACACATGAGATAATTAGTATTATTATTGAAATCGTGTGTATATATATTCCAAAGTCTAATTTTTTTTTAAAAATGTTACTAACCTTTAACAGTGGCAAATAATGAGTTGAAATGTGTTTGCGGAAGCTATCGATGCTGCTAAATGGACGCAATGGAGTTTCCACTTTGATAATTTTCCCATCTTTATTAGCCCATGGATTTTTCATGAAGTAGTGAAATGTGGAAGACATTATATCTGAATTTTTTAGAGGGCCATCTCTTGAAGAAGGACTGATGTGGTAAATAACTACATCTTCAGAATATTGATTTTCATGTGCTATAACCGCGGCAACGATTGAATTCACCACCATGTCACCTGGAATCTGTATGTAATATAAGAAGAAGAAAAAAATCAAAGCCAATGTACTATTGCAGTGTGGTATGTCATGTCCCGCCACGATCTTGAAAGATTAGTGAGTAAGTTGTCAAGTATCGCACAAAGCTTTAGTGAGACTCTAAGTTCGTGACAGGTAACTAGTGGGGAAAATTAGAAGATGTATTTGATGCTCGTGATGGAAGGTTGATCCAGGAGATGGACTAACAGACTTCTAGACTAGCAAATTTTTGAAAAAGAGTGTTATGACGCCTTAAAAAAATTCTGCACCGTAAAATGGAGAGGAAAACATAAAAATTACTTACCACATCAAGTTTTGAGTCAGGATCACCATAGTAGAATTTCAGTACACCGTTTCCATAAGCAACAATAAATGAATCCACTGTTCTGTTATAATTACAAAATACTAGTATAATATATATGTAAGAGACAAGCTAATGATATACAATGATGAAGAAACACTTTATAATTTGCTTGATTATATAATCAACAATCTAAAACAAACAATATGATTGTATCCACTATAGTATTCAGTTACCTCACTCCTTCGATCCATCCGGGGAATGGCTCTTTGTAGGTACTAGTTATAATCGTTGGACGTATGATAACAACCTATGAATTCTCCTTCAACTGTCCCAAAATCATCTCTCCCATTGCTTTTGTAAAGCTATATATGTTTGGCCATCCATGTAATCTTGCCCTAGTTATTTCAATTAAAATTTTATATCAATGTTGTGAATTGATGATAAGAATAATAAAAACATCAGAATTTGTTCGAGAACTAGTATATATATAGCATATTGTAATGACCTTTGCATGCCAAGTTCTTTCATGGCTATTGTAACTTCCTTTGGTGTCGCATTTAGAGTTTCAAGTTCCTTTAATTTGTTTGCTATCACGCCTCGTTCCACATCAATATCCAAATAAGTATTTTCACTAAGTATCTCACCCATATCAAATGGGTTTTCTGATAAAATTCCTATCGCTTTACCACAAACATAAGCTATAAAAAAGAGAGAGTAAGTTTTTATGCAACAACAATATATAATATAATCACATCACTTATAAAATATTATATATGAATTAATATATATAAAAATTAAAGATCCTATTAATTATATTTAAAGTCACTTTACAAAATTCAACTTTAGGCCAACTATTCTATTAAACCGGAGATAAATAATAAGCAAATTGATAGCTATTAATTATATTACTCACCGGTAGACACATGAAGAAGCATCTTTAATTTTATACAACTCTTGGCAAATTTAAGGACATTCATGGCACCAACTACGTTGACATTCATTGCAATATCGTATCTATTCAAATAAAATATAAATGAAAAATTAGATGAAAAAAATTGTAAAAAAATTATTTTAAATTCATCTTAGTATATATACCTCTCATAAAAATTGGTCACTGCAGCTGAGTTTATTATTACATCTATTTCTTTGTGCATTTCCTCTCTGTCACACCCCAAATCCGGCTGTGATGGCACGTGTCCATTTCCCACCGGACACGTCAACCTAACCCAACCACAACGATAGAGAAGTAGAAATACGAGAATAAAAGATAATAAATAAGCGGAAGACTTTAATTAAGACTCAACACTACCCAGAATTTGGTTGTCACATGTACTAACCTCTAAATACAGAATTCGAATAAAAATATACAAGTCTCAGAATATAGTTCTCGAATAGAACAAAACTGAAAGTAAAGATAACTCAAGGGCACGTCTGGAATGAACCGCTACCTCTCGAGTATGTCCTGAAGCTCAATCTGCTAA
>JAJOOR010029922.1:0-16726 GCA_036250505.1 Solanum acaule | reverse complement strand
CCCCCCCCCCCCCCCCCCCCCCCCCCCCCCCCCCCCCCCCCCCCCCCCCCCCCCCCCCCCCCCCCCCCCCCCCCCCCCCCCCCCCCTGCAACATTAAGAGAGAATGAAACAAAACTAAATAAAGATGCTTATTGAATCAAATAGGAGAATATTGGAACGAAGACCCTCACCCCACCAAAAAGGAAAGAATACTGTCCTCAATGCACGGAAATATCATAAAGAAAAGATGGTAGGAGCACTCCCTAAGTAATTAATGGTACTGATAGTCGCCAACCTTGATCGGCAAATCGCCGAGTAGGCTCAGATCAACTATTGGGGCTAAAGGTTTGGACATGCGTCCTTCACTTTGACGAGGAACACCGTGATTGCCCAATATACATGGGTGAATCACCTTTTCTTGCATGCGCATCACCAAAATTACTAGTGTGTTTTGAATTTTCTTACCTGACTAGGCGGACTGCATCGGGTTCTCTCAATGGCATCCGTGTATCGCCTAGTGAGCGATGAGCATCCCCATAAGAGACAACAAGTACCTAAAATTGAGCCTCCCATTAGGCAGACTCATTAGAGCTTTACCTACTACACTCGGTGCATCACCGAGTTGCCCTTACCATCGCCTTTTACACCATGCATGCGCATGTTAACATCCACGTTATTGAAAACAACTAACACATGGGTTACCTCCCAAGAAGCACCTAATTTAACATCGTGACACAATGTTGATGTGCTCTTCAAACATTATACAAAAACACCACTTTAACAGTATTCACGTCATGGCCTTCTCCAAAATATGCTTTCAATCTCTGTCAATTAATTGTGAATCGCACCCCCTTTGCATCTACAATTTAAATTACTCCATTCCCATATACTCGTGTGATAGTGTGCAGAGTAATCTAATTGGATTTGAGCTGCCCGGGAAGAGTTTCAATCTTGAATTAAATAGTAGGACTAACTCCCCTACTCGAAACTAGCGGGGTAGTATATTAGCATCATGCTACTGTTTAACTTTCTCTTTATATTGTGCGAAGCTTTTGTAGGCCTGCAAACGAAATTCATCTAACTCAAGGATATGGTGTACACGATTTCTGGAGGCTAAATCCCAATTCATATTTATCTTTTTCAAAGCCCACAAAGCTTTGTGTTCTATCTCAATAAGAAGATGACAAGCTTTCCTAAACACTAACTTGTAGGGAGACATCCCGATTGGGGATTTGAATGTCGTGCGGTAGGCCCAAAGTGCATCTTAAAGCTTGTTGGAATAGTCAGTCAGATGGACATTCACTATTTTGGCTAAAGTGCTCTTTATTTCTTGATTATGCACTTCAACTTGCCCGCTTGATTATGGATGGTCTGGTGTTGCTACTTTGTGCTTGACCCCATAATTTGAGAGGAGGGCTGCGAATTGACGATTGCAAAAATGTGATCCGCTATCACTTATAATGGCCCTTAGGGTACCAAATCTAGTGAAAATGTTCTTTTGAGGAACCTTATAACATTTCGCACTTCATTGTTTGATAATGCTATCGATTCCACCTATTTGGAGACATAATCAACTGCTACGAGGATGTATATATTCCCAAAAGATCTAGGAATTGGGCCCTTGAAATGCATTCCCCGAAAATCGAACAATTCAATTTCAAGAATTTGTGAAAGTGGCAATTCATGTCTCCTAGATATGCTCCATTGCAGTTGACATTGGACACAACATTTGAAGAACGCATGAGCATCCCTAAATAGTGTAGCCCAATAGTAGCCACATTTTAGAACTTTACAGGCTGTTAGAATGCCTTCATGATGACCATTTGTTGGTGAAGCATGACATGCTTCAAGGATCTTATTCATTTACACTCTTGGCACATAACACCAAATGATATTATCAGCACATTCTCTAAAAATAAACGGTTCATCCCATTAGTACTTCTTCATATCAAATAGGAATTTGCTCTTTTGATGGCTACTCAATTCATGAGGTAAAAGCCCACAAATAATAAATTTGCAAAATCAGCATAACAACGAACAAAGGGTGTAGAAATTACCATTACTGATTTATCCAGAAAAGCATCATCAATGTGTCTCTCTTTAACAACTTTAGTACCTCCAACCATGAAAGATAGTCAACTACCTGGTTCTCACACCCCTTTCTATCTTTCACCTCGAAGTTAAATTCTTGGAGAGGGAACACCTATTGGAACAATCTTGGCTTTAGCCTCTTTCTCTGTTATTAGGTACCTTAAAGTTGCATGGTCTGTGTGAACAACCACTTTGGTACCCAACAAATACGCTCAAAACTCTCAAACCCATATACCACAACCAATAATTTTTGTTCCTTTACTGTGTAATTATTTTGAGCAGAATTCAGCATTTTTCTAACAGAATAGATAGGGTGAAAGAACTTGTTTTTTTGTTGCCCAAGAAAAGCTCCTAGTGCCAACCCATTAGCATCGGACATCATTTCAAAAGGGAGGTTCCAATACGGTGCAATGATTATTGAGGTTGAGATAAGTTTCTCCTTGAGTGTTTTGAAAGCCACCATGCAAGAGTCATCAAAACCAAATGTGCTCTCATTCTCAACATGTATACACAATGGAATAACGATCTTGGAGAAATCTTCAATAAGCTGCCTATAGAATCTGGCATGACCAAGAAAGCTCCTCATACCTTTTACCAAAATTAGGGAAAGTAAATTTTCTATCACTTGAATTTTTGCTTGATCGACTTCAATACCTTCCCCAAAAACTTTGTGCCCAAGAAAAAATCCTTCTTTCACCATAAAGTGACACTTCTCCCAATTGAGGACCAAATTTGAATCCACACACCTTTACAACACCATTTCCAAATGCTTCAAACATTTCTTGAAAGAATCCCACACAACAGAGAAATCATTCGTGAACACCTCCATAGAGTCTTCTACCATATCTGTAAAGATCCATATCAAACAACATTGAAAGGTGATTGGGGCATTGCATAGCCCAAAGGGCATCGCTTTAATGAAAAAGTGTCATAGGGGCATGTAAACGTTGTCATTTATTGATCGTTTGATGCAATGAATATTTCATTGTACCCGAAATATCCATCAAGAAAGCAATACCACCCTTTTCCGGCATTCCTACCAAGCAGCTGATCAATAAAGGGCATAAGGAAATGATTTTTTCAATCCATGAAGTTAGCTTCTGATTGTCCATGCACACACGCTACCCGGTAATGGGTCTAGTGGCAACTAACTCGGCCTTGTCGTTGGGAACTTCAAACGACCATAATTCCTAGATAAAGATGATTTAGGTGTACTACAAGATACCGTAGAAAATATATTTGAATTATCTTTTCAACACCACTGAGTTTGCGCGATTTTGAGTTCGTATGAGGGAGATATGCCTGTTTGAAGTTGGGTTGACTAGATAAAGAAAGTCAAAACAAGATTTTAGAAGGGTATTACGGTCTTTTCACTACCCAATCATTTATTTTCATTTTTGGTAATTAAGTATGGGTCTAAATTGATTGAATTCAGTTTATGCTTTATCAAAATAAGTTAGGGTTTTGAGAAAAGAGAAAAGAAGAGGAGAAAAGAGGAGAAGAAGGAAGGAATCGACAAGTTCTTGAAGTTTTGCTTGAGGATTTCGCCAAGGGTTGATCCCTACGAGGTATGTGAGATCACATAGCATTGGGTTAGTTCACCCACGTGCCAATCATGATTTATTTCAGCATATTGCCGTCCTTTAAATTAGAGAAATTGAGTTCTTGATGAATTTTTGTTGAAGTTTCTATTGGGTTCTTAATTGTTGAGTTCTTGAGGAGTTATTTATGTAGTTTCATAAGATTAGAGGTTTGAGTAGATTCTAGCATATTTTGGTTATGTATTCGAATCTAAATTTTTGGGGAAGGAACCAATCGAAACTAGAGGTTTTAGAGTTGAAAAACGACTAAGGAAATACATCAAAAATTGGGGAATGGGGGTGGGGCGCCGCACCACTCAAAGAGCCCCACATCAGAGTCTGTAGTTAGGGCCCTGGGGTGCCGCGCCAGCCAGTGCGCCCCAACCCAGACTCTATAGTTTCAGCTCTGGTGCCCCGCGCCACTCAGAGCATTAAGGACGCCAGGTTCTCTACCCTTTCCTACTTCTTTCCGTACTAGTTTCCTTCCAACGTACCTATGTTTTCTAGTTGATTTCTACACTCTAAGGTACGTCTAAAAAACATGAAATCATCCATAACATGAGATCATGAGCCTTGAATCCATAATTCAATTCAAGGAAAGTTAAGACTCAAGTCAAGAGAAGTTTTTAGAGTCTCCAAAGGTGTTTTACAAACGTTTTAACTTTGTTTTAAGACTTGAGTTTTGAGTTCAGTAAAGAGTAGATATTGAATTTCATTTCATCAAAAAGAGTATATCGGGACTATGTATTCCCAAATAGTAAATGTTTACACATTTAAGCAAGAATGGAAACTGTGATTTCCAAATGAGCCTTTGAGCTAGTTTTTCAGTAAAGAGCCTTTGAGCTTATTTTTGAGCAATTATCTCAAACTACAGAGTTATGTTTTTAAACATATTGAGCTAGTATATTTTGGGAGTAGTATTGAGCACCAATATGGAGGAGAGTTCAGAAAACTCCCAGCCCCCATTAACTATGTAGACACCATGGGTAGAAAAGGTTCATACTTTTTAGATGATTCCTTAGTGCTTTTTAGCATAGACTAGTGGATCCACTTAGTAGTCAGGTTCTATACCCTCGACAAGGTGTAGGATGGCCCTGACAGCGTGAGGCAAAATGATGTATCATCACAATATCTCTTAAGATATGGTTGTCGGTTAGAGAAACTCACACAGAAGTATTTTGTATTCTTAAATACACAGATTATTTATATTTTCATATACAAACAGAGTTCATATTTTATTTTTGCATACAAAAGAGTCACTATTGTATTTTTCAATACACAGAGTTGCTATTCATGTTTTAAGAGATTTTCTTTATATTGCATTTACATACTGCTTTATATTGAAATTAGTTTAGTTCAGTTGAGTAGAGTTGAGAACAGGTTTGTTCTTCCAGTTCCTTTCAAGCTTATGTCTTGTTTTATAATTCCCCTCGCATGCTCGTACATTCAATGTACTAATGCCAGTTAGCCTACATCTTTTTATGATGCAGATACAGGTAACCACGATCAGCACCCAACGCTTTGCTGATTCTAGTTGAGCTTCAAAGTTGTTGGTGAGCCTCTTTATTTTACGAATGATCCCTTTATTGCTTTCAATATTGTAGTTCATTAGGATGGCGTGGGTCTTGTCCCGACGTCCATCTCAGCTACTTAGAGGCTTCATAGACAGTTAGTGATATGAGTCTTGAGTCTTTCTATTTCCTGTTTTGATGGTTAAGACTTGAGTTGACACTTTGGCCAGTGAATGTTATTTTAATACATTCTAAGTTTATTATTGAGCAATTCAGTTTACTTGTTAAAGTATTTATATCATGAGTAAGTCTTTCATTTAATAGTAAGTCAGGCTAAGGGTTCACTTGGGGCTAGTAATGGTTCTCGAGTGCCAGTCCCGCCCAAGGTGTATGCTCGGGGAGTGACAAACTGGGTACCAGAGCACATAGTTCAAGAGACTTAGGGAATCTATGAAGCTGTGTCTATAGAGTCCTAGTTATCTATGTGAAGCACGCCACATCTATAATTAAGAGGCTGTGACACTTAGGAATGTTCTCACTTCTTTCATACTCATTTCGTGCGTTAGAATGTATCTCTCAAAATTTTCTTCTCACTCGTGCCTGCGCATGTCTTTCCGATCATGCCTCCACGAAGAGCTGTCAGAGGTCGTCCGGCTAAAAGAAATGTTGAACCATAGGAACATGGGGTACCTAATGCACCAGAAGTGCAACCCCAAGGAGAGGTCACCAATACTGAGTTCCGTAAGGCCATTTGGATGTTGAGACAAATTGTGGCCAACCAAGCTGGGCAACTGAGAAAGAATCGTAAGGAAGTGGCTGATACTTACAGAGTCTGTGAGTTTTTAAGGATGAATCCTCCAAGCTTCACATGTTCAAGTGTTACTGAGGATCCAGAAAACTTTATTGAGGAACTTTAGAAGGTTTTTGAGATCATGCATGTTGTTGATACTGAGAGAGTGGAACTAGTTGCATACCAAATGAAGGGTGTCTCTAGAATCTGGTTTGATCAGTGGAAGAAGAACCGAGCTGAGGGTGCACCACCTGTGAGTTGGCCTTATTTTGTGGAGGCCTTCTTGGGGCGTTTCTTTCCCCGTGAAATGAAAGAAACCAAGGTGCGAGAATTTCTTACCCTTAAGCAAGATTCACGAAGTGTTCATGAGTATAGTCTGAAGTTCACACAACTTTCCCGCTATGCTCCGGAGATGGTTGCTGACATGAGGAGCAGGATGAGTTTATTTGTTGCTGGGTTGTCTCACCTGTAAAGTTAGGAAGGCAAGGCAGTTATGCTGATAGGGGATTTGGACATAGCAAGGCTAATGATCCATGTGCAAAAAGTTGAGAAGGACAAGCTGAGGGATAGATAAGAGTTTAAGAATAAGAGGGCTAAGACATCAGGGAATGAGTCCGGGCAGCAGAAGAGTAATGACAACTGGTCTTTCTTCCAACAGAAATAGAAGGGACCTGCTCCATTATTTTCTAGTGCACCTGCACCAAAGAACAAAGGTGAGTACAATACTCAGAATTTCAGAGCTAAACTTGGGTATTCTCAGGGTAGTATGGCACAAGGGGGTCGTAAGCCTCCTGCATGTGCTAAGTATGGTACGAACCACTCAGGGATGTGTCGTGTTGGCTCCACTGGTTTCTTTAAGTGTGGGTAGAACGGTCATTTCATGAGAGAGTATCCAAAGAACAGGCAGGGTAATGGTGGCAATAGAGCTCAGTACTCCACAAAATAGAGCTGCATCTAGAAAAGCTACTTTAGGGGCAGGCGGAGGAGGAAACCGTATGTATGTTATCGCTAGTCAGCAAGAGGATTTGCTAAATAATGTCATTGGTATGATCCAAGTCTTTAAGTTTAATGTTTATGCTTTGCTAGATCCAAGAGCGAGTTTATCCTGTGTAACTCCTTATGTTGCGATGAATTTTGATGTTCTTCCTAAGAAACTTGGTGAGCCCTTTAGTGTTTCTACACCTATTTGTGTGTCTATTCTAGCAGAGAGAGTCTATCGTGATTGTACCATATTTGTCAATCACAAGAGCACCATGGCTGATTTAGTTGAGTTAGACATGGTAGATTTTGATGTTATTGTTGGTATGGATTGGCTTTATACCTATTATGCCTCAGTTGATTATAGAACTCGAGTTGTCAAGTTTCAGTTTCCTAATGAGCCAGTTATAGAGTGGAAAAGCAATTCAGCAGCCTAAGGGTCATTTTATTTCGTACCTTAAGGCGAGAAAGTTAGTTTCCAAGGGGTGTGTCTATCACTTAGTCCGAGTTAATGACTCTAGTGTTGAGACACCTTCTATTCAGTCAGTTCCAGTAGTAAAAGAGTTTCCAGAAGTGTTTCCAGATGATCTTCCCAGAGTTCCTCCTGAGAGAGAAATAGACTTTGGTATAGACCTTCTTCCAGATAGTCGTCCTATATCTACTCTGCCATATATGATGGCACCAAAAGGATTAAAAGAATTAAAGGAGCAATGGAAAGATCTCCTAGAAAAGGGTTTTATTTGACCAATTATCTCACCTTGGGGCGCTCCGGTCTTGTTTGTGAGGAAGAAGGATGGTTCCCTTAGGATGTGTATAGATTACCATCAATTGAACAAGGTTACCATCAAGAATAAGTATACTCTTCCGATAATTGATGATCTCTTCGTTCAACTTCAAAGTGCTACTTGTTTCTCTAAGATAAACTTCAAATCAGGCTACCATCATTTAAGGATAAGGGAATGTGATATTCCAAAGACAGCTTTCAGGACCCGTTATGGTCATTACGAGTTTCTGGTAATGTCGTTCGGTTTAACTAATGCACCTGCAGCATTCACGGACCTTATGAATAGAGTTTTCAAGCCTTATTTAGATATGTTTGTTATCATGTTCATTGATGACATACTAATCTATTCGAGGAATGTGGAAGATCATGCTAGCCATCTCAGAATAGTTCTCCAAACTTTAAAGGATAGAGAGTTGTATGTCAAGTTCTCTAAGTGTGAGTTTTGTCTTGAGTCTGTGGCATTCTTAGGCCACATTGTTTTCAGTGATGGAATTAGAGTTGATACTCAGAAAATAGAGGTAGTGTAGAATTGGCCTAGACCCACATCTCTAACTGATATTACGAGTTACTTGGGGTTGGCAGGATATTATAGAAGGTTCGCAGAGGGGTTCTCATCTATTTCATCCCTTTTGACCAAGTTAACTCAGAAAACAGTGAAGTTTCAATGGTTTGAAGCTTGTGAGAAAAGCTTTCAGGAATTAAAAAAGAGGTTGACTACTGCCCAGTATTGACCTTACCAGAAGGTACGCAAGGCTTTGTTGTATATTGTGATGCGTCCAGAGTTGGTTTGGGTTGTGTGTTAATGCAGAATGGCAAAGGTATAGCTTATGCCTCCAGAGAGCTTAAAGTTCACGAGAAGAACTACCTAACCCATGACTTAGAGTTGGCTAACTTAGTATTTGCTTTGAAAAAATAGTGTCGTTATTTGTATGGTGTTCATGTAGATGTATTCACTGATCACAAGAGTCTTTAGTATGTGTTTAGTCAGAGAGAGTTCAATCTCAGATAGAGAAGGTGGTTAGAGTTACTCAAGGATTATGAGATAAGTATCCTCTATCACTCAGGTAAGGCTAATATTGTTGTTGATGCTTTTAGTAGATTATCTATGGGTACTACCACCCATTTTGAGAAAGATAAGAAAAAGCTAGCAAGAGATGTGCATAGACTTGCACAATTAGGGGTTCGATAAATGGATTCCACAAAAGGAAGAGCAGTGCTGATGAATGGGGCTGAATCATAATTAGTGTCAGAAGTGAAAGAGAAGCAAGACCAAGATCTTATTTTTCTTGAATTGAAAGTAAATGTTCATAAGCAAAAAGTAATGGCTTTTGAACAAGGAGGAGATGGTGTATTGAGATATCAAGGTAGATTGTGTGTACCAAGGGTGGATGAACTCCAAGAGAGGATCATGGAGGAAGTTCATAGCTCTAGATATACTATTCATCTGCGTTCCACAAAGATGTATTGCGATTTGAGAGAAGTATATTGGTGGAATAGTATGAAGAAAGGTATTGCTTAGTTCGTTGCTAAATGCCCGAATTATCAATAAGTTAAAGTAGAGCACCAAAGGCCAGGTGGTATGGCTCAGAATATAGAACTTCCAAAATGGAAGTGGGAGATAATCAATATGGATTTCATTACTGGGTTGCCACGGTCTCGCAGGTCGCATGATTCTATTTGGCTGTTTGAGCTGAATGTTAGATGTTACGCCCTTAGCCTACTAAGAGTAATCTCATTCAAGGACGAATGTTCCCAAGGGGGAGATATTGTAACACCTCGCTATTTAAAGAACTAGAAATAGAAGGAAACCATTTTCGAAAATAATTAGATTTGGAAAGTTTGACAAAATTAAGTTGAGTATGAATTTTGGATCAACTTCAAACGACCATAAATACTAGCTCAGGATGAGTTAGGTGTGCTACTAGATACGTAGGAAAGATCTTTCAATTATCTTACCAACATAGCATAGTTTTTGCGATTTCGAGTTCGTATGAGGGAGATATGCTCATATGAAGTTGGGTTGATTAGATAAGGAAAGTCAAAACCGGATTTTAGAAGGGAATTACGGTCTTTTCACTACCCAATTATTTAATTTTGGTTTTGGTAATTAAGTTGGGGTCTAAACTGATTGGATTCAGTTTACGCTTTATCAAAATAAGTTAAGGTTTTGAGAGAAGAGAAAAGAGGAGAAGAAACAAGGAATCGTCAAGTTCTTAAAGTTTTGCTTGAGGATTTCCCCAAGGGTTGATCCCTACAAGGTATGTGAGATCACATAGCGTTGGGTTAGTTCACCCACGCGCCAATCATGATTTATTTCAGCGTATTTTCTTCCTTGAAATTAGAGAAATTGAGTTCTTGATGGATTTTTGTTGAAGTTTCTATTGGGTTCTTAATTGTTGAGTTGTTGAGGAGTTATTGATGTAGTTTCATGAGATTAGAGGTTGTTTTTTAGTAGATTCTTGCATATTTTGGTTATGTATTAGAATCTAAGTGTTTGAGTAAGGAACCAATCGAAACTAGAGGTTTTAGAGTTGAAAAGCGACCAAGGAAACTCGTCAAAAACTGGGGAATGGGGTGGGGAGTCGCGCCACTCAGAGCACCCCAAATTAGATTATGTAGTTAGGGCCGTGGGGAGTCGTGCCAGCCAATGCGGCCCAACCCAGACTCTGTAGTTTCAACTCTGGTGCCCCGCGCCATGGACGCCAGGTTCTCTACCATTTCCCACTTCTTTACGTACTAGTTCCCTTGCAACGTACCTATGTTTTCTAGTTGATTTCTACACTCTAAGGTACCTCTAAAAAAACATGAAATCATCAATAACATAATATCATGAGCCTTGAATCCATAATTCAATTCAAGGAAAGTTAAGAGTCAAGTCAAGAGAAGTTCTTAGAGTCTCCAAAGGTCTTTTACAAACGTTTTAACTTTGTTTTAAGACTTGAGTTTTGAGTTGAGTAAAGAGTAAATATTGAAGTTCATTTCTTCAAAAAGAGTATATCGGGACTATGTATTCCCAAAGAGTAAATGTTTTCACATTTAAGCAAGAAAGGAAACTTTGATCTCCAAAAGAGCCTTTGAGCTAGTTTTTCAGTAAAGAGCCTTTGAGCTAGTTTTGCAGTAAAGAGTAAATGCTTTCACAGTTAAGCAAGAGAGGAAACTTTGATTTCCAAGAGAACATTTGAGCTAAGTTTTGAGCAATTATCTCAAACCACAGAGTTATGTTTTTAACCATATTGAGCTAGTATATTTTAGGAGTAGTATTCAGCACCGATATGGGGGAGAGTTCAGACAAATCCCAGCCCCCATAAACCATATAGCCACCATGGGTAGAAAATGGTCATACTCTTTAGATAATTCCTTAGTGCTTTTTAGCATAGACTAGTGGATCCACTTAGTAGTCGGGTTCTATACCCTCGGCAAGGTATATGACGACCCTGGCAGCATGAGGCAAAATGTTGTATCATCACGATAGCTCTTAAGTGATGGTTGTCGGTTAGAGAAACTCAGATAGAAGTATTTTGTATTCTTATATACACAGATTATTTATATTTTCATAGACAAACAGAGTTCATATTGTATCTTTGTATACAAACAGAGTCACTATTGTATTTTTCAATACACAGAGTTGCTATTCATGTTTTAAAAGCTTTTATTTATATTGCATTTACATTACTAATTTATATTGAAATGAGTTCAGTTCAGTTCAGTTCAATTGAGGCCAGGTTTGTTCTTCTAGTTCCTTTCAAGCTTATGTCTTGTTTTATAATTCCCCCCCGCATGCTCATGCATTCAATGTACTGATGTCAGTTGGCCTGCATCTTTTTATGATGTGATACAGGTAACCAGGATCACCACCCAGCGCTTCGTTGATTCTAGTTAAGCTTCAGAGTTATTGGTGAGCCTCCTCGCTTTCCGAAGGATCCCCCTATTGCTTTCAGTATTTTAGTTCATTAGGATGTCGTGGGTTTTGTCCCGACGTCCATCTCAGTTGTTTAGAGGCTTCATAAATAGATAGTGATGTTAGTCTTGAGTCTTTCTATTTTCCGTTTAGATGGTTGAGACTTGAGTTGCCACTTTGGCTAGTGAATGTTATTTTAATACATTCTAAGTTTATTATTGATAAGTTCAGTTTACTTGTTAAAGTATTTATATCATGAGTAAGTCTTCCGTTGAGTAGTAACCCAGGCCAAGGGTTCGCTTGGGGCCAGCAATGGTTCTCGAATGACAGTCCCACCCAGGGTGTAGGCTCGGGCATGACACTTAATGTGCCTCTTCAACACTATGATCAACAACTCCACTTGCCATGGTTTTAGATCACTTGCAATAATTACCGGAAGTGTTTGTTTGTCCCCAAGAAAACATATTTGAGATGAGGCGAGAGCTTTTTCAACTTTTATTTCGATGGTTCAATGATGGATGGTTTGGCGGGTGATGCTTCTCTACTAGCCAAATCAAGGTCCAATTTAGCTTGGAAAGAATTGTGTGAACCTACACTTTTCAAGAGCAGCCCCAACCTTATCATTGTCGTTAATTTCATTGTGATAATAATTTAGTAGCACTTGAGCCAATGGTTTTTGTACAATATGTTGCACTTCCAATACTTTCTACAGCATCATCAATTTGATAAAAGTGAGACATAACATGCAAGTAACTAGGGTATATCATTGATTTGTGAATATTGATGATGACTACTTCATGATTGAATCGGAACTTCAACTCACCACCATCCACATCAACCGTGACCAAGAATGATCTACCAAGAATAGTCGGCATCGTGACATCAATTTCACAATCAAGTACCACAAAATCCGCAGGGAACATAAATTTGTCAACTTTTTTCAGTGTATCATAGACCACACCCACCATTTTTTTAATTGAACGATCATCCATTAAAAGTCTCACATTTGTTGGTTTTTGTTTCTCAAGCCTGAGAGTATCAAATACCATCAATGGCATCAAATTTATGCTTGCACCAAGATCACATAAATCTTTTGCAAAAGTATACTCACCAATAGTGCAGGGAATCGTGAAAGCTCCTGGGTCATCTCTCTTGAAGACATCATTCTTTCCCATTATCGCTTCATATGTTTGTTGTAGTACAATTATTTCACAATTGATCACCCTTTTCGTCGACACTAACTCCTTTATGTATTTAACATAACCTGGAATTTCGGTCAAGGAAATCACCAATGGAATGTTCACTTTCAAATCTTTCACTATTTTCACAAACTTTTGAATTTTTCATTGTTATTTTTCTTTCTCAACCTTTGCAGGAATGGAAGTGTGATTTTGATTTTAGGTAATGTAGCCAAAGTTTCAACACCAATTTTTGTCACATTTGCCTTTGGCATAATTTCCGCTTCTTTTTCTTGAACGTGCTCTGTTTCCTTAGGTTATTCGTTACCGACAGTTTCCCTTGATAACTATAAATAGTCAAACAGAGAGAGAAAATATATAACTTTTTGATTACTTTTTAGAAACCACCTTTTTGTATCAGATTTTTGGAGAACTTTTTTGTATTAACTTTGAGAAAATATTCTTATAGTTTCGGCGTTTGTGAGCAACCTTGTAATTGACAATAGAAGGTTCAAATTGAAGTGATTCTTGAAAATTTGCGCTTAATTTCAATTACCCAATGGATGAAATCATAATGAGTATAATTTCTTTTCCTTTTATGATGCATGGCTAAAATCCCAAATCTAGGGTGTGTTTATGGGTTTGGTGTTTATTTATTTTAGTGGGTTTGTGTCTTGCTCTGTTTTATTATTGTAGATTCATGAATTTAAGCTAATTATCATGCATGAGTTAAGGTTGCAAACTTAATCCTACCCTAGATCTTCTATTGATGTTCGAAATAGATTGATTGAAGTGGGTAATTAGTTTAATGCGTGCAATTCATATTTGTTTACTATAGTTTTCTTGAAAGAGAAATTATGATTCAATTCTAGTTGCCAAATCTGCTCCAAAGAGAGATTCTAGTAAGGTATTGCATTTATTTGTGACTCACATAGATGAGACCGAAAGGATATTCTATGATCTAATGTTATGTGATCGAAAGAATATTAGTGTTATTTAAGATTACCAGTCTATCCATGATTGTGTTAGCGATTATGAGCAAGCACAAATACCCCTACTCGACATTGATAAAAATTCCCGTACCCCTAGATCGTCTTTTACTTGTTTGAAATCCTAGTTTTAGTTTAATTATGTTGCTTGATACCAAAACCCTTTTTATAAATTTGGTGGAATCATTCACCCATCTCTTTTAATTGCTACAAACAAATTGGTTTGCACTCTTAATTTTCTAATTGAATTCCTTGCATTATATCACTTTATGTAGGATTTGACCCCGATTCTTGTTGGGTAATTTTATGGCTAAAGACCACATATTCTCTTACTTATTTGAGGGTAACTTTAGTGTGATCAATTTTTATAATTCGAAAATCCCTAATTGTAATGACCTCTTAAGTAATATTGTGTGCCTCGTTATTGTTGCATCACTCGAAATGAAGACTCTATTACGATTTCTGGCTTGTGAATTTTAGTTCATAAGTTAAAAGCTAAAAGTTATCCAAACAGGTTCTAAAAATATTGTTCTTCTGACTTAGATGGAATCCGTGAAAATCGGTTTATTGTATTGAGATGAAATCAACCCAACATTTGAAGACACGATAGCACAATAACACACAGTAGGGCTATCAAAATGAGCCCAAATATAGGTAACTCACCCAACTCGTCTATAATTTTATGGATTTGGCTTAAGGTCATTTATATTGGATCAATCTCAACTCATTCAAGTCTTAATCCATTTTAAAATAATCTTCCATTAAGTCCAAATTATTCTTCAATTCAACTTGTTTTGAAACTCTTTATTAGCATTAATGCAATGTATATGTTCCCTTATTGAATGTATGAATTAATCTATTTTATATCTTCTAGGATTTATATATTCATTATTTTTATTTGTGAATAAAAAAATTGCATTTCCTATAATCAAAATAAATGAAAGAAATTAAATTGTATTGTTTTTCATACAATACATGTTGAATGAATCGTCTTAAATATTCCCTTCATTTAAAATAGAAAGATCTAACTTGACTTGACATGGAAATTAAGAAAATAAAGAAGAATTTCCAATCTTGTGATTCTAAATTAAATTTATGTCAAATATACCAAAAAAACATTTTAATCTTGTGGCAGTAAACATGCTACGTGGAAAACTGAAATTAAATTATTGCCAAAAAGGAAAAAGAATCATTATTTTATAAGAAGACCAAAATTAGATTTTAGATCTTACTTTTTTAAACAAAGGGAGAATATGTTTATTTGATGGTATAAAGTTTGATTACTTTTAATTTCAAAATCAAGAATTTTTTATTTTTATTTTCTAGACTTGGAATATGAATTGTCATTACAAAAGTTAAATAGCATTTAAATTTTTTAGATTAAGCGGGGTCAAATTATGTGGGTAATAATCAAATTTTTTAGCCTATTTGATCCAAAAGTAGATAAGGAAAAATTATTTGGATGAGTACCTTCAAATAAATATTTACTTATTTTAGCGATACTTTTTATTTATTACTATCATTTATAGCAATACATAGTAATACTATGTTAAATCTGCAATATGCACTAAAAGTGAATTATGTATGCAATATATATCTGTTATAATTGTTTTTATAAAATATATTATGTTTGTTTGGCAAGAAATTGACACTTTGTATTATAAGTGTATTAAAATGTTTGATAAATGTATTTTTTATCAATTAAAATTTTATTATATATGAATAATAAATTATTCTTTGTAATATGTATTAAAATTGTATTGTAAATGTATTAAAAGTGATCAAATAAAAAAAAATGTTATTGCTATAAATGGTATATTTTTTAATATGATATATTTATGTAAGTTTCCAAGTAAATTTGGGTGGGTGATAAGTGATAACTCAACCTCATTTCTAATCCTTCCAATTTAGCCAATTTTATTCTCTCCAATTTTACCTCAAATTCGTTCATTTTACACCTTTAATACACACTAATCGATACGGTTAATATCTACATCTTCCACTAAATCTAAAAACGGAAAGAGTAAAGACCATAGCTTAGATCCCTACTTGAAGCTCCTCTTCAACTCTGTAACCGGAGCTTCCACCGGACTTGCGCATCGGCAGAGATGAAAGTCTTTAATCTTTATGTTTTTTATGGTTTTGTAGTAGACAGGGTATTTGATTTTTAAAAAAAAGAATATCCTTCTTCACAGGGTTGTTAGATACTTGTGAATATTCTAATAAAATATAGAAGGTTGAATCTCTTTTTTCTAGACAGAAAATTATTTTAGTAATAAAATACAATGGTCCCGCGCAATCGATACTGAATAAAATTAATAAAATAAGATGATCAAACAAGAAATGTACATCAGCAAAAATATCAAATTATAATAATTTCACTGTTTTAGTTTATTTGTTTTATTTAAATTAAAAATACATCAAATATATCAAAATGTTTTTAAAATTTTATAGTATTAAATATGGAAAATTAAATTTAAAAATTAGACAAAAAAATTAAAGAAACATTCCTTTGAAAGGATTAACAAACAAATTAAAACGGAGTATTTTATTCCATTATGCAGTAGAGCACATTCGAATAAGTTTTTTTCACGCATTACATTACAATATTAGAAGAGCAACACACAAAACGAGATGTCAAAAAACCAACTCATTTTGATGCTCCTGAACAACCTTAAATAATATAATGGCACACCATATATGGAAGTTAATTAGTACAAACATGACACACTCTAATTAAATATATGTTTGTAAAATAGTGAACCTTTAAAATTAGGCCTCTAAAATGAGTTAGTTGATGAGTAATCCCAAAGACAATCATCCATTTCTTGGTAATCACTCATTTCATAAGTAACGTTTATGTCTTCATGAGTAGTCCACATATTTGGTGAATCCATAGGAAAGTCATTAATAGCTTGAATTTGAGTTGGAGATAGTCCTACTGTAAC
>JAJOOR010029921.1:0-13967 GCA_036250505.1 Solanum acaule | reverse complement strand
ACTAAATCATGCTAAAATAAGTTTAATAAGTATTAGTTACATGACTAAATATTAAAGGAAATTAAAATTAGATTATGTACTTTAATTGTCTAAATCAATGTAAAACCAAAGAACAAATATTCAATATTATTGTCATTCTTAGTGTTAAATTGTTTTTCTTTTTGCATTAGTATTAATTTGATTTTGATTTAAGTTTTATTATAATTACCAACATCTATGGACTATAATCTTTATGAAACCATTCAAAATTCTAAGTTTCAAACTTGAAATAATATATTAAAAGATCAAAACTATGAAAAAGTATAAGAAATATTTAAAAATTATATCAATGTAAATATTTTTATGTATAAAATAAAATTTTAAAATTATATATATAATGTCGGGTTGGTTTGGTCTCGGGTTGGCTTTTTTTAGTTAAAACCAAACCAACCCAAATATAGTCGGGTTTTTTTTCAACACCAAACGAAGTCAAACCAACCACTAGTCGGTTTTTTTTTCCGGTTTGACTCGGTTTGCGGTTTGGTTCGGTTTTGTACACCCCTAATGCAGATACATGTCCTTAGGATCCTCAACAAAAGTATGTTGAGATTACTTTATCCACTCGTCAGCTTTTGAGTGAGGTCTCCTTGCTTCCGAAGGACTCCAGTCTTATGAGTTGTTAGTATTAGTATCATTTTAGTAGTCGTGGGTCTTATCCTGACACTTACTTGTGTATGGTAGAGGCTTCATAGATAGACAGTTTTGGAGAGTCTTTTAATTTTAGGTATTTTATTTAAAACTTATGTTTCATACTTAGTATATTCAGCGAAGTTTTGAGATTCAGTAAATTGTTTTTAAACATTTCTTTCAATTCGATGCTTATGTATGCTCAAGTTAGTCTTCCGCTTGTAGTCAGCCAGGATGAGGATTTGCTTGGGGACCAACAATGGTTCTTGAGTGTCTGCCACGTCCAGGGTGTAGGCTCGGGTCTTGACATATCTCCCATGAGAATTGAGGATCACTCAGGACCGATGCAATCTTCCCATCACTGCAAATCACAAATATCGATGCAAAGACTACTCTAGCACCAGTAATATAACCTCTGCCATTTGATAACACTGAAGAAATCCCAGAGTCATTGCTAAAATCCACAACTAAAAATTTGCAGGTATCTATATCATCTCATCATTATAAAGGCCAGTCTGCTCGAGGAAGAGATAAGGAGCATCAAGGCCCTTATTGGCACAATGGCCATTTACTATGGAGGGCAAATTTGGAAAATAAAGTTGCTTTACATACACATCAAAGCTATAGAAATCATATAGTGGGAAAAGGAGATTGAAATTCCCCTATCATAAGAAGATTTAAGGAGGATTTTGATTTCGAAGAAATAAATGAATAGTTCAATAAGAAAGATGCTTGAGATTTTTTCGGCAAAAATAACTAGGCCAAAAAGGATGATGGAAATGAAGATGAAAAGGAGATGGATGATGATGATCTTAAAGGTGAGTCCAGAGAAGTACATGTAAAAGATAATAGGAAGCATGTTTACTATAAGGATGACTTCTTTGATTTTCTTTCTTATTGAACCTGGAAAAGTGGCGCTCTCTGAATAAAGGAGAAAAGATGATGAGACATTTTGAGTTTGAGACTAAGGAAAAAAGTGACAAGATTCTCTCTAAATGAGTTATATTTCTCAACTTCGAATGTCTCATCATCTTTTTTCCTTTATTCAGAGAGCGGCACTTTTGCATATTCATGATCTGGTGCACCATAAGAAAGAGAATCAAAGAAGTCATCCGGACAGGTATGCTAGAAAGGATGTTTGGACGTTTACTTGGATCATACGTGTATAACGTGTTTTCCAAGTAAACGTTTGATGTTCCTTTTTTGAAGAAGCCTAAGGGGTTTCCTATCTTGTTTAGGACTGGACAACTTTTAGGTTATTACGCCTCTTGGGACCACAATAAATAAGGGGAAGTCGACTGTTGCCTCTAAAAGGGCCCGGATACCACCTAAACCAGTGCAAGGTGGTATTCCTAAGGAAGTTCCAGAGGTCATGCTTTGTCTTTGCCAAGTTGAATAAAACAGTTCGACTGCACGCAGGTTTGGGTTTTTAGGTGAGTTCCGTGCATCCAATCCATTTGTAGCAGAATTTCCACATATAAATAGGCTTCCTATTATCTTTTACATGTAGTTCTTTGGATTCAACTTTAACATCATCATCATTCATCTCTTTGCCATCCTAATTTCCATCTTCCACTTTGGATTTGCTATTTTTTAAGATGAAGTCCCAAACATCTTTCTTATTGAACTTTTCATTTATTTTCTTGAAATCAAAATCCTCCTTAAATCTTCTTATGACATGGGGATTCCCATCTCCTCTTCCCACCACATAATATCTTGAGATTTTATGTGTATATAAAGCAACTCCATTTTCCTCATTTTCCCTTCCTAGTGAATGACCTATGTGCCTATGAGAGCCTCGATTCACCTAATATCTTCCCCAAGCATACTGACCTTTAGAATGATTAGAGGATATAGATACCTGCAAAGTTTTAGTTGTTGGTATAAAAAATGACTCTGGGGTTTCTTCAGTACTATGTAATGGTAGATGTTCCATTATTGGTGCTAGAACAAACTTTGCATTAATATTTGCGGTCTGAATTCATAGAGATATAGATGATCGCCTCGATCTTGACTATTTCTCAATCATCATGGGAGATAGGACTACTTGGTGAATAATACACCTATCGACTCAATTGAATTTATTTTATCAATAACTAAAGACAGAGTAACATTCAAACTAAGTACTTCTAGCAAAGAAGATATCATTTTTTGGCCAGGATCTATTGGAACACATGAAACCAAACTAGATCCATTGTTTGGCATTGAAAAAGATGATAAACGAGATACAAATTTAGAAAACTGCCTAGGATTGGATTGAACAAGCGGTATGGATAAAAAGGAAGTATATATAGGAAACCAATACCACCTTGAGATGTAGAGGCCATAGTTGTAGGTGTGGATGAGGAAAATGAGGCTATATTGTTTCATGATCGTCAAGTATAAATGGATGTATTTTGAGGTGCTGGAGAATATATAACATGTAGATCATTTATGTCACTATCCAGTATCCTCGTGCTTTTGTGCCTTCAGGCTGTGTCTATCATTTATACTTTTTGTGGATGAAAATCCTTTTAGTAGTAGAAATTGTAATGACCCTTTAGGTCATTTTCGTTGTTCTCCGATCTCTTCAGCATTATAACTTTCTTGTAGTGACCCCAAGTCAGTTATGAGTTGCTGGGACTAACAGTTCGGTCACCGGGTCGTTCGTTTTGGTTTTGTGGAGGTTTGTGTGTTTTGGAGCTGCATGGGTCCTACCTTACCCGCACAACAAGGAGGTAGGTCTATGCACTTGGTTACAGATGGTTGATGATGGTTCTATTGCATCATATTCATTCATATGCATTGCCTATCACCAATATGCTTGTTTGTTGATTGCACCCTCTGGTTTATAGCTCGGTTTTTAGATTGGCTTTTCTGGTTCCTAGCTTTTTGTTCATTGCGATTGTGACCCTTGGCCTCGCAATAATGATGAGAAAATTCTGAAAATTGACTTTTTCTCCATCGCGGTTGCGACCCAATAGGCTCGCGATAGCGATGAACAAATTTCAGCCCTTTTAAGATCAAACCCCAGCGATTTCAACTTTCATCCCTAACTTCAAAACGCGATATCTCATGCTTGGAAGCTCTGATTGAGGTGATTCAAAGTCATGGACGTCTGAAATCTTTGTGGCTACATGTTGGAGTGTGCGGGAAGTGTCATGGATCTCTGTTTGAGGTATATGCGGTCCTGAAAGGGCTTCACCTCTCTTTTGTCTTCTTTAATTGGTGATTTTGATGCATATGGTGATTTGGGTTGTTCCAGGCATGGAATTGAGTCCCGTTTCGAGGGCACAAGCTCAGATAGTTGATTAGACGTTTTGACAGTGTTATTTTTGGGATTCCTGGCGCGGGTCCCACATTCTTATTTTGACTTGATTTTTGGTTTTGTTTCCAATTGTTGTGATTTAGTGTCTAAACATCGGTAATGATGTTGTAATTGATAATTTGATGGCGTGGCGGTGTTTGGAGGTATTTATAAAGGGGATATCTCGTGTGCGATAGATCCGGAGAGCTCGTGATTGGCTTTGAGGTAGGCTTCAGTCTACTTTCTTGATTGAGCTTCTTAGATAATGCCTAATATAGATTTCATGTAAGTTTGGATTGCATTTGCCAGGTATTTAGCTTTCCTCTTGTTATTCCATAGGAGCCTTGGGCTAAGTGTGGGTGTTGAGATCCTTAGTTTAGGCTTGTAGCTTCGCTTTTGGTGTAGATGATCTTCTTTATCCGTGTTAGAATTGATAATTTGTGGCCTCAGACTAGGTTGAACCTTAGATGCTTTAGGTTATGTTTTACCGCCCTCGTAATTATGATCTGCTCCCTATAGGATTTGTATTGGGTCGTTCTCCTTGTGTTGGTGCTTTTGATCTTGGTGGCTCGTTGTAGTCGTGGGATGATGTGTGGTAATATTTTTAAAACTATCACTAAAAAGGGTAATTAGAGGGTTGCCGTTATCCCTACTAAATATTTCCTTCTAAGGCAAATTAAAGACTTTCTAAATGCCACACTTATCTTGTCTAGTTGATATCATCTATATGAATAATTTACTTTTATTGTGTTATGTGCCTAGCTAAATCCGCACTAATGCCATGAGATTTTAGTAATTTAAAGAGAACGAGAAGAAACTTAAGGACAAATACTCTGAAGAAACAATTATGACAGTGTCTCAAAATAATAAAAGAATTATTTAGTAGGAATAAAGTCAACCCTCTAACTACCATTTTAGTGATAGTTTTAAAATTATTACCAAACATATTTTTTTAACTATACAACACTGGTTTCAAAATTTCCCTAAATAGAGAATTTCAAAATAGATCTCTTTCTATAATTACAAACCAAAAAAGTAACACCCAATGCAATCTACATGATTTCAAAACTCTCCTGCACCTAATATAGACTGAGAAAGAAAATACCCAGATCTTATTTCTTGATAAACCCCACAAATAAAGTCAGCTCTGTGTTGTACAATACACCATAAACACCAAAAATGATAATCAGCCTCTGTAAAGCTAAAGTTCCAATCTTTGATAATAAGATCAAATCTTTGATTTTTTTAAAAACTTCAATCTTGGATAAAATGGAGAAACCCTAGAAGTCATATACCAAACAAGATAAGAGAAACCCACCAAAATGTTCCTTCAAATGAAGAAACTAAACACACCCAAGTTGTAATTCTACATCTATGGATCCTTAAGAATCAATCTACACCATCAATTCAAGATTTGAAAAAAAAATTGATCTATGATCAACAACTATACAAATCTAGAAATATCTGATGAGGTACATTGAATGTCGATAAAAACAGAAGCTGAAATGGGTTTTGGAGTTTCATATCTGAACATCATTTGGGATTAGAGGACTTAGGGAGGAAGGCAGGAGTATGAGTAGATAAGAGGAAATACAGGGGTTAGGACTGGTAGTTTTTGTTGAAATGTAAGCAAATTCCTTCTTTAGTTTTTGGGCTTCATAGTGACAACAAGTGTTGGTAAGTTTCTTCTTCATCGCATTTGCGAGGGCAGAGAGTTGAGTTGTGATAGCCAATATGATGGCCTTCGCGTTCGTGAGGCTACGTGTCACATTCGCAAAGGGCTAGCAACCTTAGGCTTCAAATTCGCGAGGCGCCTCACCGCGTTTGCGATGTTGTGTGCGTGAGAGGGCCGCGATCGCTAGCCTTGGGCTCTGCGATCGCGAAGAGGTTTTGGGAAAGGTCTTTTGAATAAGACCATTCATGCAATAGCCTGATCCGAATGGTTGTTTTGGCAATTTTGGGAGCTAGGGGGCTATGTTTTGAGTGATTCAAAGTGCTTGATGTTTGTGGTTATTGTCTCTACACGTGGGATTGTTCGTGGAAGTGTGGAAAGCGTCATTTTGAGCGTGGCAGTGTTTGGAGGCGTTTCAGAAGTGTATAGCTCATGTGCAGTAGATTTGGAGCGCCCGTAATCGGCTTTGAGATTACAATTTGAGTTAACGCCGTTGATTTGGAGTTGTGCGGAGTAGCTTGGAGTAGGGTGAGCTCCTGGCATCCGGAGCTACCAATTTCTGTCTGTTTTGGCTAGTCTTAGTAGTTATATTGTATTTAGAGACAACATGTACTTATTTTGTTGTTTTTGTAAATGCTTTGTACTCTTATTTTGAATTAGACGCTCTACTACCAATTGATGCCAGGTCTTGGGATGGTACCTTGTATTGTATTTCAGTTGACTACCCTTGTTCTCTTGTTGTAAGCTTTATGCTCTTTTGTTGACTTCCGCTTGATAGGCCATTGATTATGGCTCAGGGCTAAGGGTTTAGCTTATCTACTGGTGAGGTGTAGTAGGTGTCATCATGACCTGAGAAATTAGGTCGTGACATATATGAAACTTGAAAGTATTTTTAACCTACATCATACAAACTGATTGGAGCCGATAATGCTCTAATTTGAACTTAAACAAATAATCACATGAAAATATTGATTTACTAGTCTAATATCTTGACTACCTGGTATTTGATTTAAGGAAAACAAGTAAGAATTATATATAAAAATAATAAACAAAGCGAAGAATTTTTTTTAAAGGGAAGGGCTTATTACCTTTCTCTGAGCAGCAATGTGGGCGATGCGATTAATGAATAAGCTTCCACCTCTCGCTAAATTAACTCAAAAAAAGAAAGAATATTTTTTGGAATTTGAGCTTGGAAGTTCTAGGTCGGGGACAATGAGTCCAACATCCTATCCAGGCAAATAAATTTCACCCCTTTCGGCTTTGAAAATCATTGTTCAAATAGTGAGAAGGAGAGAGTTATTTATAGGATTGATGTCTTATAATTATTGATTTGAACTTTGGTGTGGGACTTGGGAAAAACTAGAATTTCCTAGAGGATGAGGATTGACGCGTAGCAAACGTACAAATTATTGTGAACATTATGGAAAGCTTCTTTAGATGACTAGTGCAAATATATCAAAAAAGTATAAGGAATGATAAATATGACCCTTTACTATTATTAAAACATTAAATGATACTACTTTCACTTAATACTTCAATATTAACATCACAAGCTTATTAATTATTTTTTTAAAAAGATTAATATTTAACAATTTTTTATTTTTATATGGAGTTGAAGTTTAACTACATTTCTCCACTTTAAAATTAAGTCATTGCAAGAATTATATATGAAAGAAGAATATGTAATCGAAGAAATATATGAAATAATTATAGAAAATTTATCCCTTTACTTTGAAATAATCAAATTTATTCATATATTTTATTTGTATTCCTGGCTTCGTTAGGACAAGATATATTTGAATAAAAGTCAGACACAAGGAAAATTTATACGGAAAGTATAACAAGGATGAAATAAAAATTATTTATGAAATTAGAAAGATAAATTTATTATCTTTCCTTAAAAGTTAATAGGAAGAACATCACATATGAAATTCAAATGTGTTGTTGTTAAAATAAATTTTGAGTCGCTTTTACCCGTGTAATACTGTTTCATTATATATCATATTGTAATCTATTGTGTTGTATTGTATTGTACTATATTATTTTAATGAATACAATTTTTGAATAGATTGTATTGTTTTCCGTCATTACAGAATATCACATATACACAATTTAAAGGATAAACCTAGACAGTGGCGGAGCCAGAAATTTCATCAAGGGTGTTCAATTTTTTTTTTATAATAAATGAGTTGAATGTTATTTATTTAACCTAGTGATTCTACCATGAACGATCTAAACATTTGTCAGTATCAAATATAAACAATCGAGTTTTTCTTCTTCTTTTTGATGCATTGACTTTATATGATAAAAATATTTGATTATTGTTTTTAAAGTGAAATATTGATAGAAAAAATGCGTCTAGCTTTACGAAATATAAATCACACCAGTAGGAATTTTTTTCTTAAAAAAAAGAAGAAGATAAAATGCATGTATTGATTTTAGCTTTGGGTTTAAAGTTGTTAACATATATAAACACAATTTTTTTAATGTAAAATGTTGCCTTTTTTGTTTTCACCATTCGAAAGTACATTATATCCTAGATAAAAATTAGAAATACATGATTTTTATTATTCAAAATTAAAATAATTTATTCATATATGTTACTCTATATTATTAAAATTTTAATATTAATAATTAAGAAACTTGAGGAACATGATAATGGTGTGTGAGGTTGTGTTCTATATCAAATTAAAATTAAAACAGTTGTGTGCTCCATGGGATTCGAACCTGCGCATAAAGGGTGGAAATGAACAAGCTTTACCACTGTGCCACAGAAGAGTTTATGTTAAGGTTGTTCAACATTAATTATTTATCCCTTAAATATAGAATTTGACCTCTCTATATCGTTTAATTTTCCGGCGAAGGATGGTCAGCTGACCACCCTTCGATGCCTGTAACTCCGCCCCTGAACCTAGAAGAGAAGAAAGATATGATGTTTAGTGTCACACCTCGAGCCTACAATCTGACGTGGCCAACACTCAGAACCATTTCTGGTTCCAAGAAAACCATTGGTCTAGCCTACTACTATACTAAATGATATAATAATCATGCGAATAATTTTAAAAGATAAGCAAGTAGCAATTTTAAAAATACAAACTCAAAAAAATCTATTTTTAGAAATCTGAAAACTGAATAATTTAGATGTTTTCAAAACAAATTGAAACTTAAACTCATCTTACTCGTCTATGAAGCCTCTAATGTACTGAAGATAGGTTACAAGGAAAAGACCAAAAGCTATCTGAATACATTACTAACAACATCTGATAAGTATTTATACTCTAGATAAGTTAGAGCTCTCTAAAAGTAAGGAGGTTTCACTAAAGTTGGATGAAAGTGTCATGCCCCATACACACTGGATGTGGCCAGCACTCGAGAACCATTGCTGACCCCCATGCAAACCCTCATACTAGCTGATTACAAGCGAAAAACTAACTCATGCATACACCAGCATCAAACTAAAATAAATGCTTAATCAACAGTGTAATACATCTTAAAACTCTCTGAATATACTGAGTATGAAATATAAGTTTTAAATAAAACATCTGAAACTGAAAGACTCTCCAAAATTGTCTATCTATGAAGCCTCTACAGTACAAAGATGAGTGTCGGGACAAGACCCACGACTCCTCAAGGGAACTACTACTAACAACTCATAAAACTGGAGTCTTCCAGAAGCAAGGAGGTCATACTTGAAAGCTAACAAGCAGATAAGTGATCTCAACGGACTCTTGTTGAGGATCCTAAGAATCTATATCTACATCATTAAAAGATGCAGGTCGAATGACATCAGTACAATCACATACAACATCTGAAATGAAAAGACATGAAGCAATAAAAGATTATCGGTCCTCGGAACATGAGGACTCACCAATCTTCAATGTCTATAAGGGATCACTAGCCTCAAGTATAGGAGGTAGGAGCATCGAACCTTATATTAATGAAACAATGTAGGCACAAGTATGCGTTAGTACATGGAACGTACCAAGTATTATAACAATGCACAAGAGTTATGAAATCATGCTAAAACAACTTTACTTGACATGCAATGGCCAAGCTAAATCATAAAATAACATGTTAGAAAGCATAAGTCATAACCATGGTCAATGCAAGTTAAACATCTTTAAAGTACATTTGAGTTACTTTTAGAAAGTAACCTTAGTTCATTATTGTGTGAGATTTACCTTTAACCGACATAGATCATGTGAGCTATAACATGGAATCGGGTGTCCATCCTACACCAAAAAGAGATGTCCTTACTTGCCAAGGTAAGAACCATAAACTTCTAGCTTAGGTGGATCCACAAGCTAATGTCTATCTAAGACAAACCTATGGGGCACATAGTTATGAGATATGGGAAATTGCTTCTTATCCACTTGGTGCTAAGCAAAATCTCACGGAATAGTCATTAATCTTAACTTGTCTTATTATCCATGGAAAGGCACAATTAAATAGCCAATCCAAGCTAGAGTTCATTAGAATAACTCCTTAATCTTGATTCAACTTAGGTGAGAAAATCTTTCAACCTTATGAATCCTTTATGTGAGAAAACTCTTTCACATTCATGTTTTGAATAGTATGTGAGAAACCCTTTCACAAAAACAACAACATCGAGGCTTTACTCTCAAAGCAACCTTAATCATTTTCATCAATTTCATAAAGAAACATGCATATCTTCATAAATTCATCTTTCATAATTCAAAAACTTTATTTATGATCAAAATCTAGAAATCATGGATCATGCATGGGTTAAAGTGAATTCAACTTAAAAACATGTAACTATCTCAATTCATGCATAAAATGCCATAAAACAATCAATTAGATCATAATTGAAAAGAACCCATTGAATTAAATAAAACCCTAACTTCAATTGGAGATTCTAATTTGTAAAGATGGAGAAGTTAGGAACCCTATGAAGGAAATGACTCCATAGGTGAATACTATCATACTTTGATGTCAAAAGCTCACAATCAATGGTGAATTTGGAGACTTGATCTGGAAACCCTAGACTTCTTCTTCAAGCTTTAGAGATAGAAATTTTTGGGGAAGAACTTTGGAGGGATTTGAAGAATGATTTAGAGTAGTTAGATTTTAGGCTTAATAGACTTATATAGGGTCTAGGATTAGGATTAAAACGACATAGTTTAGGCACTAATCAATTAGGGAAAAGAACAAAAAACCCTTTAAAATAGTTGCTGACCACCATATACGGTTGGACTTATGGTCCATAGGTCCATTGGACCTTACTGGTCAACCGTAGAAAGTGATCAGATACTCTAAATTTGGACAATCGATGAAACTCATGTACGGTTCGTAGGTCTACTTACGATCTGAACATGCCAATAGTTGAAACCAACTTTAAGCTTCAAAATTTCACTAAGTCTGGCGTGACCTACGAGACCTACCTACGACCCGTAAAAGAAATGATAGACCGTCCTGTTGAACTGTCAAAAGGGTACTATTGGGAGTTGTTTTGAAAATTTTATTTTCCTAGTGCCTATGATTACCATCTACGGTCCGTCAAAGTTACTACGGTCCTAGATGGGATCCGTTGGTACAAACACCAACCTAAAACTGCATTTTCCAAATCTGAGGTGTTACACCAAAATTTACAATCATGCATATAAATAAAATAACTCGTGAGACCTCGTTATACACATCAAAAATATATAACATTCATTATTATAATATTTTTTGTGTATTAAAAATTATATTGTAAATGTTACATTAAAAATTGATTTTCTTTTTGATTTCTAGAACAATCTTATTTTCTGATTATTTGACTTAATTATTGGAGGTTATTCCTCAAAATCATCATTACTATAGTAACAAGTGGAAAGAGCAACTGTGAGAAACAGAGAAATCATAAAAAAATGACGATAGTTCGTGGAGGTTTCTATGAAAGAAGACTATGACTAAGCTGTAGAGAGAGTATCTTGTAACGATCCGCATGATCATTTTGTTCTTTTGAATCCATTTTTTAGTGTAATTTTTTCATAGCTTCATTATGTTGTTTATGATTTGCGAGAATAGGTGACACTATTTCTCAGGTGATCGGATGATGATTAGTTGAGATTTTATAGTTTCGAAGGTTTGAAATTTGAGAGCTTGAAACAAGTCAGCATTCTAAGTTAACGAGCTTGAATTCAATTTTTGACAATTTAGTTTGATTTGAATGGTGATTTGTGACTGGAATAAATGGTTGATACATGTTTTGAGGTGTTCGGGAATGATTTAATTCAATATGGATCTTAGTTTGGACACCTAGAATGGAATTTTGAGCCTTAAAATTCAATATGAGTACCACAGATAGGATCTATGCTCCATAGATCAAACCACGAATTGTAGATGGCCCCGTGGAAGGTTTTAGTCAGCTTTTTAAGAGGGGTAGTTCAGTCTTTTCCCACCCTTCTAAGCCTAAAATCCAACATTTTTACTCTCATTAATGCTTCTATGCCTTAGAGAAAGGATTCAAGAGGAGAAAGCTAGGTTTTTCAAGCGTTCTTTCTATTTTTCCAAGATCTTTGTTCTTCCAGGTATATAAGGATATCATAGTGATGGAATGAGTTCATCTCTACACCCTACATCTATCTAAATTCAGTAATAGAGTAATCTAGAGTTTTATCCTGGATTTTGAGTATTCTTGAGATGAGTAGTATCGTTGAATTCTTAATTTTTGAGTATTGAGTTTTCTATATTGTTATTGAGATCCTTGAGTTGATTTGTTCATAAATATTTCATCATGAACCCTGTTTTGAGTTATAATTTTTAGAATCTTTTAAAGCAAATATTTTTTTCTTAAACTGATTTTTTGAGAAAGCAAAGATGAGTTTTGAGAAAGAGTTTTAAATATGATTTGAGTAAGAGTATAAGAGAAGTAAGTATTTCAAATGTATCACTTTTTACATTGAGAAAAGAGAAATTTTATTTCTAAATGGGTTAATGAGTTTAGAGATATTTCAGAGCAATTACCTCTTTTAAGAGGATATTTTGAGAAATTACCTCAAATTCAGAAAGAGTATGTTTTATACATTTGAGCATGAGTATATATATTCATGGAGAATAGTATTGAGCACTGATATGGGATGAGTTCAGACAACTGACATTCCTCATAAACCATGTAGCCAAGATGGGTAAATGATCGTACTTTTTGACGACTCCTTATTGCTTTCTAGCAGAGCTTTAGTGGATCCACTTAGTTGAGGTGTTCTATATCCCGACAAGGTATAGGAAAGTTCTAATAGAGTAGGCGAGACGATGTATCATCACATTGCTCATGTATCAATAGAGTTAACAGTGTATTTTTATCATATTACTTACACTACTAAAAAACAGCTAAAAATTGATGGAAGTAAAAGCGACGGACGGCGTCGCTCCAAAAAGCGAAGCCATTAGCCACATTGTCTTTCGCTTTTTAATAAAAATAATTTAATTTTTTTTTTTTGGAAAAAGCGACGGACGGCATCGCTTAGTTCGTCGCTTCTTTTCATGGATTTTTGCGCCAAATATATATATAATAAATAATTAATTATTTTATATAGATAGCGACTCAATCCGTCACTTTCTATTAAAAATAATTATTTATTAATTTTTAAAAAGCCATACCGTCCGTCGCTTTTTATTAATTTAAATTCTTTAATTATTTTTTTAAGTAAGCGACGGAATGCATCTTTATGTCCGTCGCTTTTTGGTCAAATATTTTAAGAAAGCGACGGATGGTGTCTCTTAGTCCGTCGCTTTTTGGTCAAAATGTTGGTCAAACATTTTTAAAAAAAGCGACGGACATAGAGATGTTGTCCGTCGCTTTCTTTAAAATATCTGCTAGTGCAGACGGGATTTTCCCCATTTCTCTATCTCTCTTCTTTCTCTCTTCTCTCCATCCCTCTTCCTCTCTCTCGATGAAGTGACGCCGACGAAGTGATGCCGGCTCCCCTACCCACACCGCTGCTGCCCACGCCGCCACTGCCCACCGACGATCCCCACCCTGACCCACTGCCCTTCTCCTTTAATTAAAGGTTAGGGTTTATAGTTCCATTTTTAATTTCTTTCAATTTGAGTATTGAATTTGTTAATTAGTTCATTGAATTTGTTTTTTTTATTGATTGTTAGTTTAATTCATTGTTAGTTAATTAGTAAGTGAATGATTTAGGGTTTTTGATTTTGTTAATTAGTATTGAATTTGTTAACTGATTTAGGGTTTTTGATTTTGTTAATTAGTATTTATTTTATTTAAATAGGTTAAAATAAATAATGTGGTTTAGTTGGTGGATTTAGTTGTTGTATTAAGTCAAAACTAAACTAGTTAAAGTTGTTATGTTGTTTAAATAAGTTAAAATAAATAATGTG
>JAJOOR010029920.1:0-16635 GCA_036250505.1 Solanum acaule | reverse complement strand
GGAGTTCCACACTGTGTATGAAGCAAACCATCACTCCTTAATTGCTCAGACAAAGCTGATAACCCAAAATCTGAAACCTTCAAGTTTTCATTTTCATCGAGAAGTAAGTTCTCAGGTTTCAAATCGCGGTGAAATACACCGCGACTATGGCAGAAATCAACTGCGCTAATCAATTGCTGAAAGTATTTTCTTGCCACATCTTCCTTAAGTTTCCCATTAGCAACTTTGGCGAAAAGCTCACCCCCTTTAACATATTCCATAACTACAAAGATTTTTTGCTTTGTAGCCATGACTTCTTTGATTTCCACGATGTTTGGATGTCGAACTAATCGCATAATAGAAATTTCTCGAATGATTTGCTCCATCATCCCTTCTCTTTTAACATGATCTTTGTTGATTACTTTAATCGCTACGCTCTCTGAGGTTTTGATATCTATGCTGTAATAAACCTTGGCAAATGTTCCTTGGCCTAATAGCCTCCCCATCTCGTACTTCCCGAATATGATACTTCTCGAACCATCCATTTCTTGCTTCGATTGATCAATTTGATCTTCCATAAAGCAGAAAATTGGTTTAAGCAGATGCAAGAAGTGAGGTATAAAGATGGATTCTTGTTATTTTGAATGGAATATACTTAAGAATGATAAATGGGATTGCGAAAATGTGAAGTGAAATAACAGAGACTCAATAAAAGGAGGAGGGGCAGTGTAGGGGAAAATTAGGAAAGCTGTGGGCTGTCCGATAGTTACTGGAGGACATAGTTTGGACACAAGTACAAGGAGCGGCAAAGCCCATAGAATTCACTCGCTTCGAGATTTGACTAAATTCAAATCTATTTATATATAATATGAGAGGAAAAAGTTACTATAAAAAATATTTTTTTTATTAATTAAATAAAAATAATTTTAAAAATTATGGTGATGTAACTGTAAAAATTGTTTTTAATTAATACACATAATTCTATAATATTAAAAACAGATTGGTAAGAAGATTAAATAAAAACAGTGGATCTTCATAGGGACAATGAGATTGTCTTGTTCTTTTCTAAAAATTTAAAATATTATCTCGATCACATGCCTTATTAAATAATTAAATAATATAAAGAAAAATCTTACAGTTATAAGAATTAAAAAAAGAAAGAAAGAAAAGAAAGCAGAGTCACGTTCTTTCTTTATAAATAAAAAGAAAGCTCTAGCCATGACAAACTATTAAATAATTAATTTAAAATTTAAATTTCAAATAATAACTAACCTTATCCCTAAAAAACAGTTAAACTTCATACGCCATATCTGTGAAAAATACTCTTAACTACATTATCATCCACATCTTCTTAAACCAACTCTTCAAAATATATATTCAAAAAGTGTAACAACAATCACATTCAAAAAAAAAATTGATTGCACTTGAGATCATAATTTTTTTTTTAGTGGAAGTATAGTAGTGTATTCTATGTATGTATGCCTTCTTTCTTAATTATTTTATGTGAAATTATTTGATTATGGTTGAAGGGGAAGGATTACCATCATCTCCAGTGCAGCGAGGAAGAAGAAGAAACTAATGATAAAGAAATGAAGGAATTCTAAAGAATTTTATGATAGTGGACCATGTACGCCACATTTTAATATTTTTGATACATAAATTATTGCTATGATAATTGTTTCGTCGATTTAATACTTTGCATGACATCTAATATTTTCTTTTTTGATAATTTAGCCTTTTTTCTGTTCATTTTTATGTTAAATTAAAATGGTCTCTTTTTAAGTGATTTATGATTAGATTTATTAGATTATTAGATGAATATACATACTAAACTCAATTACCATTTAAATTTGGTTGGCGCTCCTTATTTATGTTGATTTCATATTCTTTTACGATTAGTGTTTCATTTTGAAATAATAAAATTAATATAAATAATGATGATGAAGATGAAGAATAAAATCAAATGAATATTGACGGAGAAGATGAAAAACTTCAGATGATTCGCAAATAAAGATGTTGTCATACCTTAGGTAATTATTGATATAAATTTTTACTCTTTTATTTTATTTTTATTTTATTTTAAAAAAAGAAATTGCACTTTTCTCATTCTCCATCATTCGTTGATAATACAAGTTATGCTAAAAAGTTATTAAATTTTAGTTATAAAAGCTAATATACTACATTCACTCTCTAATTTGGATGAGATTATATTTCATATAGTAATTGAAATTACATTTGTTAAATTTAAATAATGAAAGAATTTTGATTAATAAAATAAAAGTAAAATAAGAATTTCGTACAAGTTTGAAAGTAAGAAGTTATATATTTATCTGCATAATATTAGAAGATGATTAATAGAGAAGGACAATGATTTTATTTTTATTTTATAAAAAACACATTCTATCTATATATAATAGGAGAGGGAAAAGTGCCACATGTCAGCACCATAAAAAATATATTTTTTTATTAATTAAAATTAATTAAATGGAAATAATTTTAAAACAATTTTAAAAATTATGGTGATGTAACTGTAAAATTGTTTTTAATTAATACACATAATTCTATGATATTAAAAACAGATTGGTAAGAAAATTAAATAAAAACAGTGGATCTTCATAGGGAAAATGAGATTGTTTTGTTCTTTTTTAAAAATTTAAAATATCATCTCGATCACATGCCTTATTAAATAATTAAATAATATAAAGAAAAATCTATCAGTTATAAGAATTAAAAAAATCAAAAAAAAAAAAGAAAGCAGAACCACGTTCTTTCTTTATAAATAAAAAGAAAGCTCTAGCCATGACAAACTATTAAATAATTAATTTCAAATTTAAATTTCAAATAATAACTAACCTTATACCTAAAAAACAATTTAAACTTTATAAGCCATATATGTGAAAAATACTCTTAACTACATTATCATCCACATCTTCTTAAATCAACTCTTCAAATTATATATTCAAAAATGTGTAACAACAATCACATTCAAAAAAATAAAATTGATTGCACTTGATATCATAAAAGATAATTTAGTGGAAGTATAGTAGTGTATTGTATTTGTATGTTTGTATGCCTTCTTTCTTAATGGTATGCCCTCTTTCTTAATTATTTTATGTGAAACTATTTGATCATGGTTGAAGGGGAAGGATTACCATCATCTCCAGTGCAACGAGGAAGAAGAAGAAACTAAAGATAAAGAAATGGAGGAATTCTGAAGAATTTTATGATAGTGGACCATGTATGCCACCTTTTAATATTTTTGATACAAAAATTACTGCTATGATAATTGTTTCGCCGATTTAATACTTTGCATGACATCTAATATTTTATTTTTTGATAATTTAGCCTTTTTTCTGTTCATTTTTATGTTAAATTAAAATGGTCTCTTTTTAAGTGATTTATTATTAGATTTATTAGATTATTAGATGAATATACATACTAAACTCAATTACCATTTAAATTTGGTTGGTGTTCCTTATTTATGTTGATTTCATATTCTTTTACGATTAGTGTTTCATTTTGAAAGAATAAAATTAATATAAATAATGATGATGACGACGATGAAGAATAAAATCAATATGAATATTGACGGAGAAGATGAAAGACTTCAGATGATTTGCAAATGAAGATGCCGTCACACCTTAGGTAATTATTGATATAAACTTTTAATTTTTTTATTTTTATTTTATTTTTTAAAAAAATTGCACTTTTCTCATTCTCCATCCTTCATTGATAATACAAGTTATGCTAAAAATTTATTAAATTTTAGTTATAAAAGCTAATATACTACATTCACTCTCTAATTTAATTTGGATGAGATTAAATTTCATATAGTAATTGAAATTACATTTGTTAAATTTAAATAATGAAAGAATTTTGATTAATAAAATAAAAGTATAATAAGAATTTCGTATAAGTTTGAAAGTAAGAAGTTATATATTTATCTGCATAATATTAGAAGATGATTAATAGAGAAGGACAATGATTATTTAAAAAAAAAAAAACACATTACAAATGGTTACCACAATAACAATAGATATGAATAAGAAAATGAAAAACATATAAATACATATTTCAATGTAAAAGTATAAACATTTAAATTTGAGATGAGAAAGTATTTTGAAATATCATAAAATCATACTATATGAATAAGCTCATGTAATTGAAATCGTACTATATAACAACAAAAATAAAAATGTTTAATCAACAAAAAAACTCTCGAGAAACATATTTGAAATAAAAATAAAATTTAAAATTATCACGTGAATATTTCAATTTTCAAGGTAAAACTCAAATTTTTATATGTAATGGAATTATTTCATAATCAGAGTTTAGTAATGACATTATTTGAACTATAAATGAAATAAAAAAATGAAAAAGTTAGTAAAAATATCATTGAAGAAAAAGAATTAAAAAATAGAATTATAATATATAAAGAAGTCATGCAATATATAATATCATGTAACTTAATTCTTAATAGATGAAGTTAGGAATAAACAAAATTATATAATGAAAGAATTTCTAGCAACACAATAAAAATTAAAAAACAAATAACTAAATGTTCATATAGGAAATACAATTATTTAAATATAATCTCAAATTCTAAATTGAAAATAAAGTGTAATTAAATTTTAGCATCTTATCACATATTATATAAAAAACACTTCGGTAGATTTCTAATAAACAAAAATATTGAAAAAAGGAATATCTCTTTTTATATTCAAATTAATATAACTTTATTTCTATTACATGTAAAATTCTATAGGAGGAAAACTATTAAATCATAGAACAAACAATATTTACAAAAAAGAGTATTAGGGATAATGAAAATTGTACAATGAATTTGCTTAAAACTAAAGTACAATTAATGGTTTAATACAAAAATTTGTTATTAATAATTTTTACAATAAAGATTGTAGAACATATAATATTGTTTGTACTGAGAGCATAGGCATAAATCATATTAATTTTTTGTTGTTATCTTCTTTAAATGTGTAATTTTTTTAGTAAAATAACCGTGCATCGCGCGGGCACGTATACTAGTTTGTATTAAAGCAGAGGAGTTCTCATATTTAAGATTCTAATTTGAAATGTTTTAATAATAATAAGGGATAAGGGTCTGAAAAATATCCCAACTTTGGTCGGATTTGCTGTTGCGATACTAAATTTTCATGAGAACTTATTACCTCCCTAGACTATTTAATACCGTATTTTTTACCCCCCTGAACTAATTAATAGTGTATTTTAAAGGTATATATGTGCCCACGTGGACACATTACTATTTGTAATTTTGCATTATTTTTTATGTCCACATGGACAAATATATATGTTTAAAATACGGTATTAAATAGTCTAGGAAGGTAGTAGGTCCTCATGAAAGTTTAGTATCGCAACAACAAATTCGACCAAAGTTGGGATATTTTTCAGACCCTTATCCCTAATAATAATAGTGATGGAGTAGAATTTATTATTTCATGATAACTCTAATTAATTAGAAAGATATGTCTATGATTACATACATACTCCATTATGGAGGAGTATTATTTTGAAAAATTTGGCAATCATATCTCCCGACAAATTAAGAAAAATAATTCATACTAAAGTGTTCAATTATTGTCATTTTAATTACAAGTATTCTTAGTATTTCTTCCTTGTTCTGACGATTGCATACTTTTCTTTTTGTTTTCTTAGAATTTAGTGGGCTCGTGAACAATAATAAAAAATACGGAGAAGGGCCTAAAATGCCCCTCAAGTATTTGAATTGGTACAAAATTACCCTTCATCCACCTATCGTCCCTAAAATACCCCTGACGTCCACCTTTTGGCTCAAAAATACCCTCATGTCTAACAGATCATACTCATTAGGTGGATGAAGGGTAATATTGTACCAAATCTCATAGTTTAAGGGCATTTTAGGTCCTTTCCCGTTAAATTAATTTGAAATTACTTAATATATAAGCTCACATGATTGAATTGATTTTGAATTTCATAGTAAATTTAAAATTATAAAAAGGTTAGAAATCTATTCTCTACACTCCTCCCTCTCCGGCCCTTCACTTCCAATCTCTTTCATTTTTTTTCTATTTGGATCTTGTCCACCATTTTAATTTTTTATTTAATTTATGACAAACAAGAGAGAAAAAAGGAGGAAAATAACGATGCATTCACATACAAATAATTAGTTCAATAAAAGATGACTTAATTAAGCAAATATGTACAAATATTACATTTTTCTTTTGGGTATACCCAAAATTAAAAATAAAAGAATAAAAATAGTCAATTCTCTTATCCCCACCCTCATCCCATCATGACAATAATACTAATTAAAAGAATATAAATATGTGAGTTCATTTCTTCATTTTAAGTTTGAGTCCCGGATACCCTAATTAATCAAGAATAAGAGATTACAAAAAGGAATAAAAGAGAAGATGAACAAGACATTTGGATAATTGAGAGAAAATTTTATATTAATGAAAATAATATTTTTTTTTAGATGGACAATCAGTCGGGGTAAGTATGGATTTTAATTGGATCCCCATTTATGAGTTGTGTTACGTTATAATAAATTCGGGTCGATGTAAAATAGGCCAATAGGAAGATATCATGAAATTAATTGTTTTTTCAATATTATTTTCAAGTGTATCGGGTCAAAATATGAATCATAAGTGGTTTTATAGAAAATAAGAATTTTTAAAAATATCATTTTTATTATTTATTTGAGAAGGGTTTAAATTTGGACCAATCACATTAAGCAATATAATAAATAAAATATTTAATAATTTTACTTTAAGGAAGCTATTAAAAATAAGGGCAAATATGAGTCAAAGGATTACATCGAGGGTATTTTTGAGCCGAAAGGTGGACGTCAGAGATATTTTAGGACCGATAGATGGATGGAGGATAATTTTGTACCAATTCAAATACTTAAGGGACATTTTAGACCCTTCTCCGTAAAAAAATAATTTTAAAAAGTGATAAGACTTACATTTTATAATGATTTAAAGTTTAATATAAAATAATAAATGATAAATATTATTTTGAGAGATGACTACTGCATGTTATTTGTGATACACATTTCACTCAGAAAAAACACACACATATATATATATTAGTATGGAGTGTAATAGTCTATTAACATTATTTCACTTTTGCTATCTAACAAAATAGGAGTAAGTCTTTATATCTATTACTCTCTCCCATTCACTTTTACTTGTCACTATTTGATTTGGCATATATATTATAAAAAATAATTTATTTATTTTTTTGATAATTACTGTGAACTACTACCATTATTCCAACATGAAAACTTCAAATTTACAACCTAAAAAGCACCTCTTGTCCCAACCATCTCCAAGAAGAGGTTTGGATAGCTATACAGGTCTCAAGCAAAACTATTTCAAGAAAAAAAAAACTATTACCAAATACAAACAAATTCATTCTTTTGATCTAAACTATTCACTCTCTAGTTAGTCTTCTCAATAGAATCTGACACCTCGAGGCACCCCTTGTGTTCTGAAGAATGACTATTCAAGCTCTCACTTCTTTATGTATTTGTATAATCACAAAACTCCTACTTAATCTATGCTTCGAAATTTAAATATTCTAAAACTATACTAAAAGTACTATAAATTACAATTTTTTTGCATATTAATATGATGAAAAAATACTTTATAAAATCAAAGTTTTTATAATTTGACTCTAAAAAAGAAACTATGACAATTAAAAGTGAGCATAGCCCATACGAGATCTCATATTTAAGATTCTAATTTGAAATGCTTTAATAATAATACTAATGGAGTAGTATTTATTATTTCATGATAACTCTAATTAATTAGAAAGATCTGTCTATGATTACATACATACTCCATTATGCAGGAGATATTTTGAAAATTTTGGCAATCATATCTCCCGACAAATTAAGAAAAATAATTCAGATTAAAGTGTTCCATTATTGTCATTTTAATTATATACATTCTTTTCTTCCTTGTTCTGACCATTGCATACTTTTCTTTTTTGTTTTTCTTATAATTGCGTGGGCTCGTGAACAATAATAATGATAAAAGTGATAAGACTTACATGACTTAAAGTTAATATATATATTTATTTATTTTCCTTTATTTTATATAATGGATCTGCGGCGAAGCCAAATCGCTTGCTTCACTATTCTATCTTGTTTGTTATTCATTTTTCTTCGTACAAGACTTTGTATAGTAGTCTAGGCGCTAGCATTTATTGAGAGTTGATTAATGTATTACCAATTATGCGCAGATATTCAATAATCCTATAACATTATTTTCCTCAAAACGGATATTCTAGCATATTTTGAGAGTTGACTAATTCATGTCATTTGTGATACACATTTCACTAGAAAAAAAAAAAAAAAACATATATACTCTTTATGATCCATATTAACTGAATTTGTGAAACAATGCACACTTGAAATTTCACTCACGAGGCAAGTAAGGTCAAAAGTTCAAAATCAATTACATTCAACGAAAAGTGGAACTGTATTTAAGAGTAAAACTGTACTGTCAATGGGCTTCATAACCCCAATGAGTCGTAGGCTTTTGCCTGCATCATCTGGCCCATAAATCCTGTTTGCAGCCAGATGCCAAATTTGCAATTTTAGGTAAATTTTGAATGGGCCGAAATGGATTGAAACTGTCATGATCCAACTCGTCCAGATAAAGTTTTTCTAAGTTAAAAAAAATAGAAAAAAATACATAAATCCCATAGTATTAAGAGTTAATTACATTCTATCTCTATTCTTTTTCAAATTAAAAAAATCCTTAAAACTAAAGGATTTCAGATACATAGGTAGTGATACATTGTTATTCAGGAAATCTGCGGATACATAGCTCAAAGATGTATCCGAGAAGGGAGAAATATATCCGAGAGGGTTAGGAATGTAACTAAGAGGGGATAGAGATGTATTCAAGAGGGGAGGGATGTATTTGAGAGGGGATAGAGATGTATCAAAGAGAGGATAGAGATGTATCCGAGAAGGAATTTTGTTATTTTTTCAAATGGTAGAAAATTTTAGAGATTATGATAAAATAAGATGTCTATTTAGGTAAAAAAAATTCCTAAAATAAGTTGATCGGTATGAGGTAAATATACTAATGTAGGTCATAACCTAATTCGTCCGAGTTAAAACTATTTTTCTTATGAATTGTTTGTCCTGATATAATTATTAACTTATCAAATCAAACTAAAAACAACAATTCTTTTCTTGACAGAGAGAGAAATATAAAAAACGAATTTTAACGAAAATGCTTTTTTCTTCTATTTACAAAGTGACCAAAACTTAGATGAGTCAAATTGACCTGTCACTAATCTAGTTACAAAAGGGGAAATTACGCGGATAAGTAAATATATACTAGTTAATTAGCTATTATAGTCATTAGTTTCCGTTAATTACCACTCACAACTTAATTTTAGCTATAATTACGTGTGTCTCTCTCCTCTCTCACCCCACTTCTCTTTTATACATATACAAATATAAATTATACATATACATATACAAATACAATTATATGACAGATATACAAATACAATTTGCCTCTCTCCACTCTATGTCCTCTCTCCTCCCTCTCTCAATTTCGCTCGCCAGATATACAAATACATATGTATACAAGTTACCTATATACAATTATATGACTATACATATACAATTCGACAAATATACATATACAATTCGCCTCCTCTCTACTCTCTGACATATCTTGCTCGCCTCTCTCCTTCCTCTCCCAATATCGCTCATCTCTCTCCGTCCTCTAACATGTAGCTACGAATTGTGATTAGCAAGTTATAGCTATGGAGCCTAATTAAGTTTATTTTAATGGCTATTTGCGAAATTTCATTTACAAACTAAATTTGTGCAGATTGAATTGTGTTACATTTATATGGGCTAAACTACATAAGACATATCTAATTTGGGCCACAGCCCAATTATGTGTTTAGTTGATTATCACTCGTCTAGTGCAAATGTGCAATGTGATACTTCATGACAATAATAATTCTAAAGTCTTGATATTACGATTTGAATCATGGTTTCCGCCAAAATAGGAATGGACTAGGGTTATGAACTCTTAATCTGATGATTATATAGATTTCATGTAATTGTATCTCGATCTTTATTGATTCAAACTAGAATCTCTTTTGGAAAAGATCAATTCTTTTTCCGGTAAACAAATAAACAATATTATATCATTATCTAATATTCAACTCATATCTAAGACTAAGACCATATTGACACAGTACATGGTAGATTGAAAAGAAAAAATCAGTAAACGAAAAATAAAATAATTGACTAAAAATGCTAGAATGAATGTGACTACTTCTATATATGAAATTGTCTTCAAATTTTCCTTGTAGTTCCGACATTTTGAAAGCTTCTTAATATAGATTAATTTAAAGGGTTGAGATTTCCTAGCGTTGTATTAATTTATTTGATATTAATTAAAACAAAAATGTTCGTCTCAAATATTCATCAATTTACTAAATTTAATTTTTTAAATGACGTGTAAAAGACAATTGCGATAAAATGAAAGGAGTGTAATGGTCCATATAGTAGTCACGTTCTGAAATTTATATCTTTTTCCTTACGGAAGCAAAGTCAAAAGCCATTAATTTTTTGATAAAAAATAGAGGTCGAAGAAAAACGGCACATTATAAAATTGAGACGACTTTACAAAAAAGATGATATCATGCCTGACATCATCGCCAGCTTTTTTGGACAACTTGCCTTTTCCGGCCCAGTCGGATTAGAAATTTTAACTTTTGATGAGTTCGATTTTTAAAGTTTTTAATTAATTTTATTTTTTATATTTTTAAAATTATATTTTCAAATTAAATATTTATGAAAATTCTACGAAGAATTCATAATAATTTTTTGTTCCGCATTTAAAAGATATTCAAACATCACACACACTCTCTTTAATTCAACGGTAGTTAACATCTATATTCTATAATTGTAGGTGTATTCAAGTAGATAATTAAATATGTATACAGTTGAATAAATAGATATATGTATTTTACGTAACTATCAACGTACACTCTAATTGATTTGTAGGATGTCACACGTGTTATCGTAGATCCTTAAGCAACTCCTCTTGTCACTAGTCACTATGGCCAAAGGTTAGCAAGCCTGTCTCTTGATATAAATAGTCATTCCTTTCTTTCCTTTGTTAGAGAATCACTTTTGTCTGGTCTAGTAGAAATTCCACTCTCTCCTCAAATCGGATATTGGACCCTGTTAATGAATAGGTTCTTTCAGCTAGGAATGCAGTATAGGTACAAAATCAGTTGAAAGCTCTCCAATTACGTACGAATGAAGGACATAAATGTCAGATGAGGCTAAACTAAATGACACGTTTATGAATTAAGCTAAATATTAAATTTGGATAAACTTATCGCCAAACAACTACATCCGCCCACTAAATTAGAATTTGACATATATATTGCACTAGACCATGACTATATATATTTTTTTTTATTAATATGTGAATGCAAGTATCAACAATAATTATATATTGAAAACGTCTTTGGAGTGATGATGATCATATTTATTATCTCAAGTGCATGTTATCTTTGCTTGCATTTGTGTGGTGGCAAATGCAAGTCCCATTGTGGCAACGTACGTACCCTGTCTGGTTCTAGAAATGTGTTCTCTCTTTTATTTGTTCATCATAAATAATGGTACTAATAGTTTTGACACATTCTAGATTAGTATTGGTCTATATGATATTTATTATTATTATTATTATTATTATTATTATGTGGTTGCATTGCGAAAACAGTCGTGCCGCTCCGAAACTTTTGATAGAGTGGTTGGTGTGCGAATAAAATTCTACATTAGTGCTTCTTCTTCTGTCATAAATTAATTGTTCATTTTTTATATGCCTCTTAAAAATTATAAAATAAAAAGAATAGTGTTGATGTGACATTTTAATATTAGTAAAAATATATTATATATCACATTATGTATCATGTTATATATGTCCATTGGCGGACATTACATTTAAGGCCTAACCCATCGGTGACCCCTTAAAGTTGGTACGAAGTTTCACTTAGACACCTTGAATGGGCGATGTTCATTTTAGACACCTCAGATAGGGTCTCGCTGTGTTATTTTGACACTCTTTTGCCGATCAACAAACATATATGAGGTGTGTGTTATATTCGCGAATGACGTGTAAAGTGGCGAATTAAATGACGACACTTGTCAAAAACAATTTGTAGATAATGAATTTTGAGTAAAAATATAAAGTAACCAATGACTCAATGACACGTGGATTTTTGTCCAAATAATTTTTTTAAAAACAAATTAAATCAATAAAATCCCCACATGACCGCCCCGCTCCCCCAATTGTCTTCTCCAAAAACCCATACCCATTTGCAGAAACACCTGCCCCCCCTCCTCCCGCCAGCTTCTCCAAATGCCCCTACTCATTTGTAGAAAAATCTGCACATGCCCGTTCTCCCACCCCATTGTCTTCTCCAAATACCCCCATCTCTTTTTTGCTAAAACATCTGGGCACCTACATACTCTTTCTTTTTTATTAGTGTCTTCTTCAAATATTTTTTTCTTTTTTACCCTAATAGCAGGTTTATAATTCACCAAAAATTAAACTTACTCCTCTTTAATTATTAAATTCTTTCAAGGAAAGAATCTCATGAATAATTTAATATTTAATCTTGATATGGGTCTATTCTTACATTTCTAAAATAGTTTATCATTTTACTGTAACTATTTTTATTCACCATGTTAGATATTTAAGTTTGCAAAAATGGTGGCTGAAAATGGGAAAGAAGAAGAAAAAAATAATTAAAAATTCGACTAAATAGGTTTTTCAGGCGCGCTCAACAAATGTATTACACTCACTAAGTCATGTAAGCAAAAAGTGTCAAAATAACACAGCAAAACTCTACATGAGGTGTCTAAAATGAACATCGCCCACTTGAGGTGCATAAATGAAATTTCGTGCCAATTTTAAGGGGTCACCGATGGGTTAGGGCTACATTTAATTTGTACCTCATTACCCTCATCAATTATGTAAGAATGTGGTCATTAGTTGTTATAACTCTTGTAACCACCTACTCTTCATTTCACACATTATTCTACCTCTTTATCCTTGTAACCTTTGGGCGATTCATTTAGTTAATTTAATATTACCGATTATCTTTCTATTCATTGCAAGGAAGAATTCATCACCTATCAGTGACGGACCTAGAATTTTCACGAAGTGGGTTCAAGATATTACTACTAAAATGTGGCAACAGGGATTCAAACTCGAGTTGGCTAGGAAAATTGAACCCTCTTCACCACTCGGCCAAGGGTCACACTTGTGTTAGTGGGGTCAAAAGTAAATATATAGTAGCCCAACATTTATGGTAAGAAATCATGCTGAAATAAAAAGAGGAAAAGCTCGAATGGTTATAAACTATAAAGAGCTATATAAAATTTGTATATTTGATGGATATTTTATCCCAAATAAAAATAATTTGATTAACCTTGCAAAAGGAAAAACATATTTTTCAAAATTGACTGTAAAAGTGGATTTTGGCAAATAAAACTATCAAAAAACTCTATTCCGTTAACCGCATTCAGTACTCCTAACGGACATTATGAGTGGATGGTCATGCCTTTTGGGTTAAAAAATGCCCACAAATATTCCAAAGAAAAATGGATAAAATTGGTGCGGTGATATATATATACACGGTGTTATTTTTCAATAAAGTGGATTCATATGAACTCACTTGACCCACTGTAGGTCCGTCCTTGTCACCTATAGATAGTGATGGTCTTTTTTTGGTTTTGAGAATAAGAAATATACAAGAGAAAGAGTGTAATAAAAAAATTGAGAAGTGTTATATTGTGTATATTGAGTTAGTGTAGTGAAAGAAAGAGTTGAGACAAAGAAAATATTCTAAGTTATCAACTATATAAAAACAAGAGAGTAATTATATGTTGAAGAAGATATTTCTTTTGTAGTGCTTTGGACTCTTCAATTAAACTAGAGTTGCTTGAATTGTACGACGTTGTTGGACTGTTGTATCCTAGAGGGGACAAGTCAAGAGTATTACTGTTGAAATGGTGTAGATTATGTCGTAGTGAGCTTGAATCTCCTTAAAAGAGAGTGAGATATTTGTGCCTCAACCTTAAGATTTATTCATTCATTCATTTTTATGATTTTATTTTCAATTGTAATTTATTATATTTGTGATATATCACACCAACAAATAATTTTATTAATTTATCACTTGAGAATTTTTTGGAACTTTACAAACTTATTTACCGGAACTAATTAATTGAAAGCAAAAAAAGATTATTACATAGGAGTGTGTTAATGCCCTGCATAACAATCAATGTCATGGAATCTCTGTTAGTCAATCATTAAGCGAAACTTTTGGACAAGAATGAGCATTTGTCTAAATTATACAGTTTAATTGTGGATCTAAAGTTTTTAAAAGTGTCACCTTATATAACGTAATGCAAATAGACTTTCCCACAAATTAATTTTTTAAAATGGACTAAATTTAATCAGTTAAAATAAATTAAATTAATTACATAAATGAGTGAATATTTATCAATTCACAAAAACTTGGACAATTAGTGGGTCATGTTTGCATAGGTTGATTTCGCTAAGTCATATTTTCATGATTTGATTTTGTCATCCCTAATTATAATTATAGTATAACTCATACATTATTATTTTTTATTTTTTTGATAATTTTACACCCAATTCAAGCCGAAAGATGTCAAAACAGTATATTTAACACTATTCCGCCTACCCCACTATGATTCGAAGAATCAAAGGCTAAGAAGTTGCTGCTTGACTTAGACTATGAATTAAGATATATCATTAAAAAGATGACATAAAGATTATTGATATTTTTTTTTTATATAAAGAAAGGAGAAGCGTGTTCAAATTTATGTTTTCGGTTCATACAAAAACTGTGTTTCAAACTCCCTGGATTATGACATTCACTATCCTTACCACTTACAATATGGTGATTGGTGAAGACAGTATTTTCACAATTTTTTTTAGAATATAAATAAGTAAATATATAAAAGAAATAAAAAAAAATTCAATATCTATGCTATACAAGTAAACAATGAATTTCGATCATTTTATACTTCCTCTGTCTCAATTTATGTGCCTTACTTTCCTTTTTAGTCAATCCCAAAAAGAATGACACATTCTATATTAAGTAACAATTTAACTATAAAATGTCTATTTTATCCTTAATGAAATGATTTACAGCCACACAAATTTCTATCCTTCATTTTGAACTACAAGTTTTAAAAGTCTTCCTTTCATTCTTAAACTTCATGCCGAGTCAAACTAACTCACATAAAATGAGACAGAGGGAGTATATAATATAATTTTTTGACGAAGAGGACTGAGATGAACTCCTTACCCCCACATTATGCATACGTGCAATAATAGGTTGAGACTTGAGCTATACCTAACATTCTTCATTTCTACTTCCTTTTGTATATCGAGTCTATTTTCCAGTACATATTTACTGTCCAAAAAGTAATTAAGTGGATGTAGACATATATTATAGAATGATGAAAAAGATGCAAAGCATTCATGAATCTCGAATATTAATTGACACATGTAGAAACACAAAAATATTCTAAATGTACGTAAAAGAGACGTAAATATGGGTGAGATTCAATGTATCAACACCAACAATATAATTATATTTAGTGGATTGGTCTCCTGACTGGTCATCAGAGGTCTAAGGGTCCATGGTTAAATATATCAAAGTCTTCCTCCAAGGTTATTGAGTTTTGAATTTTTTTTCTAGTTAAAAGAAATTAATTAACTATTAAAAACTTTTGGATTAGATTGAATTAAATCAGTTAATAAACTTAGTGCATATATGATATTGGTTAGAATATGTTGCTATTCCTCCTTTCTCATTCTCTATGTTTTTATAAGAAAAAATTCCGGTAGAAAATGGCAAATGCATTACTTATTTGGATTAATTTGACTGAAGAAATTTTAAAATAAATTAATGTTATTATTAAATTTTGTTGTGCTTGATTGTTGAAGAAGACAAATTTTGTCTAATATGATTTTTGAAAATTTAAATTGAATTGAATCATTAAAAAAATTTGAAATTAATATTAGAATATTGAATATTAAATTTGGAACCATTTGAAGATTGGGTTGAATATTTTTTTAAGCAAAAAAGTGTTGGTGAAATTTGTGAAAAAACTTTTGTGGTCCATCAAGATATTTGAACAATTTATTTTAAAAATTACGACATATTATATACTTAAATTCTGATGATTTCCCAAAGACTTGCGGCAATAAACACTTTTATCGATTTTTTATTAAGAGTCTCACGCTCCTACAAAAGTTTGCTATAGTTTGTTATGTCCAGAGGCGGCTCTAAGGCTTGGCCAGTGAGGCCATTGCCTTAGGCCTCAAAAATTTGAAGGCCCCAAATTTGTTTAAATTATTATTATTAATTTTATTATATATTAATATAATTTATATAAATAAAATTGTTATTGTATATTTTTTATTACTATTTGTTTGAGAGTATTTTTTATCAATAAGTTCATAAATTCTCATAATCTTTTCACTCATTATTTAATATATTTGTTTTAACTTTCAATTTTAAATTTTATCC
>JAJOOR010029919.1:0-17696 GCA_036250505.1 Solanum acaule | reverse complement strand
CCCCCCCCCCCCCCCCCCCCCAAAAAAAAAAAACAAAAACTGGACCTGGAGAACAAGATAACAGGCATCCTGAATTTGTTTTAAATCAAAAAGAGCACTTGGAAGCCCACTTAGGGATAAAAGCACAGGCTGTTCTTAAAATATTAATCAGCTTCACTTTTTTTGTATTTCGGACTAAACCAAAGATAGAGAATCAACTGAAAGCGAAATCTACCTGGAACCTCTTCTTGACAACATCAAGAGGATGACAGACAGCTTTCGCACATGTCCCAGCAGCTAAACCACAGATGAAAAGCTGGAAGCTTGACACTTGTTCATCACCATGGATAGCATTAGAAGATCTAAGATGATTCCAGGCCTACAAACATAAACCAATTGTGAGAGACCAAATTGAGAACACTTGCTACATTTAACTTAAGCGAAAAGTGGTGGCAAAAGCATATTATCACTGTACAACAAATAAGTTAATAATCAAATGAAACTGTAAGTGTATGTGTGAGCTTCTGACACGTAAATACATGTCTCAGCAATCCAGAATAGTGCTGCGAATTTAGAGGGTCAGATTTTTCAAGAAAAATAAACCAGTGTAAAATGCACGAACTGCTAGGGTGGTTTAAAATTCTTATCAAGCTAAAATAATTCAAGAACACAATGGTTAAATAAAATCAGTCACTCTAATCCTCAGAATGATTCAGGGACAGGACTTCCATAGAATGGAATTGGCTTCATCTAATAACATTGATGTCATGCCCATTGGTGTCTACAAATGCATATACCACTCTCTCTGACCCAAAACTTGTTAGTTGACTCTGAAAAGTACTTGGATTTCGGAAAAATGTGATTTTAGATAAATTTATGCACGTTTAGAAAATCATAAAACTTCTACATCATAATACCTCCCATGTACATCATTGTTTCTTCTATTTCATCACTTCTTAAATAAATCTAGTATTAAGTAGCTTTGACCTAAGCCTAGCTTAACCTTTTGGACATCAAATCTTTAGGATATATGGAGTACCTTTTTGTGTATTTAGTATTACAGGTAAAAGCATCTCTCATAATTTAACAGCTTATGCACATAAATGTCGTCTATGAATTTAGAAGTGTTTGCTTTAAAGTTGTCTCATCTGCAAATATTATCCCAAGTCAAAAATCCAATTCAGCACATTATCCTCGATGGATCAAACAACTGTCAACAGTATCAAACATTGCAAGTGAGAGACTCTATGAAAGGGTAAGCCTTTACCATCATCCAGCGTTTGAATGTATCATAAGTCCCAAATTGCAAACCAGCATAAGGAACAATCTCAACAAGAGTAGGTGTCAATCCAGAATACAGTCCTCGAATGCCACGAGTTCTGAATATATCAACAGATGCAGCCCTCATGTTTGGATAAACCTGTTAGTTAGCATACCACATAAGTCCCATGAAACCTACTTAACATGACTGCAGAGAAATAGCATATAAAATGGTAATACAACAGAATTTGAAGTGTTAATACTTATATCTCACTTGACTTTTTCATCCGTAAAAACCCCCACTAAACTTGAATTTCTGATCATTACGTGCAAACTCAATACTTACCTCAAGTAGGATGAACAACGTGTTTAATTGTAATCACTAAAATAAGTCTATGGGGAAACAATGAAGACAATGACATTCCATTCTTTTACATCAAATTAAGCAGTATTGCAAAATGGATTCTGTGTATTCAAGTGTCTAATATCAATGTATTCAAATAATGATGTCAAAAGCATTCAGATGGGCAGTAAGTTTGTGTATTTTCTCCCACATGCATGACTTGACAACTGAGGACCATAATCGACACTGTCCATCCAAGACTATATTCTTATTAGATTGTTTATTTGGCATGACAGTGATCAATCAATCAATCCACTACGTGTCTACGTCTATCTGTAATTTGAGTGAAAACACTGCATGTAATTAGAGGTGAAGGTGAATTTGCCAATTTTATCCCTTTCTTATAGAGATAAGTTTGACAAATTTACCCAATACAACATGATTTGCATTGCGAGAGACCTGGTTCAATCAATCCACTACATGTCTACGTCTAATCTGTAATTTGGGTGAAAACACTGCATGTAATTAGAGGTGAAGATGAATTTGCCAATCTTATCCCTTTCTTATAGAAATAAGTTTGTCAAATTTACCCAATACAAATATGATTTGCATTGCAAGAGACCTGGTTCCCACATGTATGAGCACAGTTTGTATTACATGCAACAAAGGTTATACTATAGTCACATATCACAAGTGATGCGTACCTTTGGCTCTCCTTGAGAAGCTAAAATGGTTCTCAAAAGATCAAATGGATAAGAACCAACAGTAGCTGCACAGCCTGCTAATGCTCCACTGATGTAAGAAAGATAAGGGCTCAAGTTAACATGATCCTCTGCATCATAGAAAAGAATGCCATACGCTTACTTAAGGGAAGCACAAAATAGCTTATTTAAAGACATCTTTGAACAGCTAAATATGTAAATCAAATTCCCGTACTGAACTTAGATTAGATAAAACTTCTTTATGTAGTGAGATTATAAAAGCACACATGGTGTAAAAGCTATACAACTTGTGACAGAGGAGAGAGAACTATGAATAAAATCTAATTGATCTACTCAAGTAGGTCAGACTACTGTACAGACCTGACTTTGAAGAGCCACTAGCAAAAGTTTTCAACTTGTGCAACACCGCAAATTGTATTGCAGTGTATGGCATAACCATCAGTAAAGCAGGAACGTTACCCCGCCAAAATCCCTGTCATGTGAGCAAGGGAAACAGAGTAAATTTGAGAAAACTGTGCAGAATTTCAAAAGATACAAATTCATCAAAATCATTAAAACTAATAAGTAGAAACATCTCTTGCGCTGCTCCCCATATACCAACAAGTAAACTTAATTATGTGAAGAGAAGAAGGACAAAATTGTTGGACACAGAAATATCAAACTTTAATTATCTTCCGAGGCACAAATAGATTAACACCATAAATATAGAACGTGGATTGAACAGAATCAGTAACCCCATCAGCGGGACTTTTTTGGGTAATTTAGTGCGAGTTTGCTATAACGTTCATCAATTGGAGAGAGAATTATTTTGCAAGGAAGGAGCCACAAGCTTGAAATCAACAATTAGACAAACCCCCCACCATTGCTCGTACCGGGATTTGATAACACCTCAAAAAGTTTTCATCAACTGAGTAGAAAAATGACAAGAAGCAACATGTATAGTAAATTCAGGATAAAGCTTTTTTTGTCAAAAAAAAAAAGTAAATTAAGGATAAAGCTGTGAAAAGGAATTTTGACAACAAGAAGTCATAGAGTGCATCCCTTGTTTTTTAAAAACTAAATATTTTTCAACCAACAAAAGAGAGTACATTTACAAATTTATTTGAGTGCAAATAAAAAATCTGACAAAGCATAATTAGTAATATATTCAAGTCTCAAAAACTCTGTGACTAACACATGAATCAAATAATTATTAGATTCCTACAAAGTCCTCAATATGTTAGGAAGCATACCGGTAAACCTTCTTCTCTGAGTATGTCTTTACTGGCTTGCAACATCCCCGTGTATTTTGAATTGGAATTACCACATACAGTTCTTGTAAGTAAGGCCCACTGGGTAGTGGGTTCCAGTTGAACCTGTAAAAAGATTAGAATATATCAAAAACATCAGCTCTTTTTGTACTCTTTATATATATATATATATAAGGAGCTTTCTATATACAATTGTACTTGATATACACAGAAGATCAAGGCAATTTTTATGTTATTGGCTATCCCAATAAGGAGGTCTGATGAAAATGAAGCAACGAAGAAAAACTGTCAAAGAAGCATGAGAAAGCTGGATTCAGCACCATAGAGACCAAATACCAACTACTCTTTTATGGAAGGAAGCTTGTCGAAGAATATCATTTTGAAACAAAACGAGAATTCTATAAACTGATTGAGGGTTTTCGCTGTTTATGGCCTCTACATGTAAAAGTGTAAGCGTTGAGCTTAATTAGTGGAATGTTTGAGGGTTCTCCATTGCACATGAACGCAAATCGTCCTACAGCCAGAATTAGAGATTCAACAAATGATCAGGCCAAGTCTGAGAAAAGTAGGTTATCTCTGCAATCACACATATTCCTGATGTTATGAAACTTAAGTTTGCAAATTTGAAAATCTCAAACTGTTGTTCTGACTGCCTTTTATAGAGAAGTCAAAGCATCAATGTGGTAACAAGGATAACATTCGTGAGAGAACTTGAAAAGATCAATCTACAAGACTAGTTCTAATGGGCTAAACAAGTTGTATAACCGTGTGCCATCCTCAACTGTTTCAATTTTTTAACAATGATTAATAACGAAAGCAGTCAGGAATATCCAATCCATAACAATGTTAGAAAGATGACTCATCCTTTTATGACTACTGATCATCTTGATAAGCTGATTAAGTTTTCAGGCAATACTATGCTATTACCAGTATTTGTATAACTATAAATGCTAACCACAATAACATTAACAACTACTACTACTACTACAAGTCTACAACACCTCGAATGGGGCTGTATGCAGTAAACATATACAAGAATATCTTACCTGGAATCTGATTTTAATAACATCAAGAGGTGATGTTACAGTCCTGGATATACCACCAGAAATTGCACCAGCCGAAGCATCTATAAAAGCTCTTTTAAGCTGCCCCGTCTCTTCCATCTCTCCTAACAGCCACCACAACAACTATCTGCAAACCCAAAAGAAACAACACCCAACTTCAGGAAAAAGAGATTTCAACAACAACAACAACATACCCAGTGAAACTCAAAAGCCACCAAAGGTTAAGAAATCACAAATAGCAATATGTAATACTAGTAACGTAAAAAAAAAAAACAAGAAGAATATAAAATACTGATCTATACATAGTAAAAGAAGCAAGGAATTGGGTTAAAACAAATCACAAGCATGAATTAATTACATAATGAAACCATATTTGATATACCTAAGAGGAGTCATGATTGAAGATTGAAGATTTGAGAGCTGAAATTGAAAAACCCCTGGATATTATATATCTCCACTAAAACTGAAAGAGGGATTTTGGCGCTGCAAAAGGCAATACGGGGCGGGGCAGCAGCGACCCGGGAAACTTCTCAGAATGGAGAAGAAGAAATTTCCCGGGTAGGTGGCTGTGGAGGCTAAAGGCTAAAAGTTGGATTTAATGGCGGTTCTGTTTACCTGAAAAGCGAACAAAAAGGAGGGAGATGAGAGGAGAAGCAAATATTCTCTTTTTCTTTCATTCGCCAAATAATTATTCATTTATTTTTTTTAAGTTCACTTACATTAGACATTTACTATAAACCAACGTGAGTTGTAGTGAGAGTGTTTCACCCAGAAGTCTTGAGTTCGAGTCCTGGGTATGGAAAAAATCTTATTGGGAGCGCCATTCCTGAATGGGTCCTGCAGAGCGCGATTCGAATTTAGTTGAAACTCCAATGTGTGCTTCAAACATCGGGTAGGAAGCCAAAAAAAGACATTTACTATAACACAAATATATATATTTATAATATATAATTATCAATAAAATTAGAAATTAAATGAAACTGAAAAATAAAATAACCCTATTTTGTGGCCTTCTTCCCTGCAATTGCAGTAAATCATATAATCGAAAACAACATTTGATAAGAATTTACATAATAATAGTGATAATATGAATTTATAATTTTTTGAAGTAAAGTTTGTGAAATATGTTATTGTTGTATAGTAATGATGAGAACTCATTTCTTTCTAATCTTTCAGAGTAACCATGTGTTTGATTTTTTATCTCATTTATTTTTTGAACAATATTTTTTCTCTCAACCATTGACAATTGTTGGTTGACAATTTGCTAATATAAGGGATCAAAATTACATAATTAAATTAAGAAGGGTTGAATATGTGTAGTCAAATATTATAAAAATAATAAATAGAACAGAGCACTAATTCAAGGATTGAAACAGACTATTCTTCTTTAGTCTTTTTTTGGTGGCTTCTTGTCCTCTCTTAAAAACTTTTTGGGGGAGGGGTCACCAATCAATAAGGGAAAATATCTAACACTTATTAGTAGGTCTTTTTGCACTACCTTTTAGAATTGTAGTCGTCATCTCTAAATTAGTAAGTATAAGTATATATTGTTGGAAAATAGTTGGGTTTGTTTCTCTGAGATTGAGTGAGGAAATCCATGTCACGAATTAGATTATTCGTGAGGAACTCAACTTTTATTAAAAATAAAAGGCTAGATCTTAACCTTAATTCAAATATATATAAAAACACATACGATTTTGTTTAAACATGTAAAGAAATACATATGATCATATTTGAACATATAGAAAAAATACCTCTTGAATGTGAAGTATGAGCAGAAATCTTAAAACTCTCTTAATATTTGAATGTGAAGAATGAACAAAAAACTTAAAACTCTCTTAATATTTGAATGGACAAATATATATAGAAATTAATTATTTTATTAGATTAGGAGAATCCCTTCTTATAGGGACCTTTTTTTAGTCCAAATTTTAAAAAGTAGGATATTCAATTCTTGTTTAATATGGACATTATAGAGAGCACAAAATTAATTACTATGTTTTTCTATTATAAAAATAATTTAAATTATTCTTTCCACCACAAAATACAGAAAATTTCACTTAAAAGAATTTCAGAGTTGGTGAGTGGGGAAGGGGTTGGGGTAGGGATGCAAAAAGGTGAAAGTTGGATTTATTAGCGGTGGTTTGGCATTCTGCTAAAAATAACTTATTTTTAGAAGTTTTTTTTAAAATGGCTTTTTGGAAAAGTACTTTTGAAAAAAAAAATTGTGTTTGATTAATTCATTTGAAAAGTGTTTTTCAAAAGCAAATTGTGTTTGACTAATCTTTTTTAAAATGTGCTTTTGAGAGTCAAATTACAAAAAAGGACAACTCTATTAATGTACTTCTAATATTAAAATTATTTTATAGCGAGAAACTATTTTAAAAATCTATTATAAAAAAATAATTAAATTTTTAATTTTTATTCAATTATAATGTACATGTTTAAATTTTCAATCAGTATTTTACATTTTTGGGAGGCTGAAATCTTTAATTGTTATTTTTTTTCTTTCTCTAATCTTGTAAAAATATTGTTGTTACTTTTTTTCTAATTGTGCAAAATAATACGTAAAATAATATATAATATATAAATAATAATATATAAATGTAAAATAAAATTATAAAATTTATTATATAAAAAATAAAAAAATCAAATTCCTAAATGAAATTTAACTTATTAATTAAGAAGAAATATATTGGTAAATGTGTATATATGAAAAGAATATCTTAGTCTTGAGAAAACTATTTTTTTTTGTTTCTGCTTTGCTTTTTTTTTAAAAAAAAAACATATTTTTTAGTTTCTTCCCAATAGCAGAAAAATTGTTCTGCTTCCATTTAAAAGTACTTTTACTGATTTTTCAAACACTTGATTTTTCAAAAAAAATATTTTTTTCCCTCAAAATAAGTGTTTTTGACCTTACAGCAGCCGTGTCAAACAGGCTCTAAAGGGAAAATAAGAGGGAGAGGAGAGGAAAATACTCTGTTTTTTCATTAGGGCAAATAATTTTTAAATTATTGACATTATTTTTATTTAAGTTCTCCCATTATTTTAATTATGTTACGAAATTATGAAATAATAAGAAAAATGTGATAGTAAGAAAAGAAAAGATTTCTTATTTCTCTTGAGGTATTATTAACATTTAACAACACACAAAATCATTTTATTTATATTGGAAACTAACTTAATCTTAAACTTAGAATTTCTAACTTTTCTCCAAAAGAAAAGGCTAAAATTCACTATAATATAATAATTAGATTTATAACAAATTGATAAAATTTAACATTCAATTGATTTAAATATTCAATATTAATCCTTAAAAATTTGAAATTAAAAAAAAGTGAAGTACTTAAAGAAACTTAAATTGCCTAATAAGCAACTCCTCTTTTTTACTAACCCCAACTTCCACCATATTCTGTGGCCCTTCTCCGAAATTGCCATAAATCATATAATCAAAAGCAATATTTGATAAGAATTTGCATATTTGATAATATGGATTTATTTCGAATCAATCTTTCTAACATCTTAAGATAGAACGTTTGCATATATACTATTTCTTTTAGATTTATTTGTGAAATTATAATGATTATATTGTTAATGTGTTGTGCAACTTTCATGGTAACCATGTGTTTGATATTTTATCTCTCCTTTTTTTTGTTGAACAATATTTCTCTCGACCATTGACAATTGTTAATTTTAGGGACCAAAATTACATAATTAATTAAGAAAGGTTGAACGTGTGTAATCAAATATTATAATTATTAGAATAATAATAAATAGAAGAGAGCACTAATTCAAGGATTGAAATAGACAATTCTTCTTTCCCTTTTTTTAGTGGCTCCTTTCAAAACTTTTTGGGGAAAGGGGTGACCAATTAATAAGGGAAAATACCTAACACTTATTGGTGGGTTTTGCACGTCTGCCTCTCTAAATTAGTACAAGAAAAATGAGTATATATTGTTGGAAACCATATTCACACTTGAAACAATTCAGAAATCATATTCATACATGAATAATTATAAAAAATTAAAGCATGTAAACAGAAATACCTTAGAAAGGATGAGCATACCTTGAAACTTTCTGAGTACTTGAATAGGCTAATAATTAATTTTTTAGATTAGGAGAACTCTACTTATAAAGATTTTTTCAGTCCAAATCTAGAATTAAAAACATGTCTAATTTTTTTCTAAAACAAAATATATTTTTGAGGTCTAGCTAAATATGAACACTATATGGGCCATAGAATTATTATTCCGGTTTCTATTATGAAAATAATTTCAAAAATAAATTTGAATTATTCGTACCATAATAAATTACAAATTATACCACTAGATTTTTGTAATTGCACTTCTCCATTTATATTTTGAAATTCTCAAGTAAACACTAATGTAATTCCTCGTGTTAAGATTATAGATACTAATTGATAAATTATAACTAATGAATTTAATTTAATGATTAAGATTCTTTAGAGTAGTGCTTAACTTATTTCATGTGTCAACTTCATAAATCCACTTGCCGAGTTTGCACATAAAAACTTAAGGATAAGGCATAAGTATCTTCCAAACTATGAGTGAAATTTCAGCGATACACTTTAACTTAACTCGGGTCCTATTATCCCCCTTCCCCCAAATTCAATTTTTTTTTGTATTTTCGTGCATCTTTTTATACTGACATGACACCTTCAACCAGGTAAAGCTGGTTGTGTGTATAACACGCGCCACAACGTGTGTAAATATTATTATTTTTTGAAAAACTTTTTAATATTTTTTTTAAAATACTTCTTATTTTCTTTATTTTGTATTTAAACTAAGTTAATACACGTAATTTTTATTTTAAAAATTGTCTTATATTTTTTTTTAAAATCATTCTTTTAACTTCGTTCGTTGTTTTTTTTCCTCTTTTTTCCTATTAATTTTATTTATTCTTTTTTATTTTCTTTGTCTTTCCTTTTGATTGATTTCAAATTTATTTCCAAATATCTTGTATTTAAAATAAGTTAATTTCAAAAATATATTAAAATAAGTGAAGAAAATTAAATAAAATATATAAAAATTAAAACGTTAAAATTAAAGGACACTTTTAAACAAAATTATAAAACACCACATAATTTTTAAAAATAATTAAAAGTGAAGATAAAAAAAAATAAAAGATAAAAAATATAAAAAGTATAAAGCGATGATGAAAATAAATATTTACAAAGAAAGAAATGAAAATAATTAAATATATATACGTTTTAACGTAAATAATTATGTGTACTAATTAATTATAATAGACCAATTAAAAACGATATATGTCCATTTTTTTCCGTTGTTCACTTACCATCAAGAGAGTGTGCACACTCTCTATGCCACGCCAACATTTAGGGTGTATTTGTTCCATTTTAAAATCATTTAGGGGGTAATAGTACCGTAGTTAAGTTTAAGTGTATCACTGGATTTCGATCACAGTTTAGAGGTTCACTTATGCCTTATCTCGAAAACTTATAAGTTTATCATATAAAGGTAAACCATTGATCTCTATATTGAGACGTAAATTACATCAACTAACTAGTTATCTACCAATATATATTATTTTCATCCAATCTATTAGACATATTGATCCTTCTCGGGATCTCACCTTTTAATAAATCAAAACGATAATTAATAAATACAACTCATAATAGGTATATCAAGATTGAGAATATAAGTACATTTAATAGTTTAGAAAATATGTTTTTGTCAATAATTCTAAAACATCTATCCATACCCATTCCGCTCAATACATACAAAATGCACTAGGACAAGAAGTCGAAACAATATCATTTATGTAATCAAGATATATTTAATCTTGTACTACTATCATATCAATAACTTGTCCAATTTTCACCTTAGATGTGAACAAAATATTATATATATATATATATATATATACAAAGAATCGATACACTAAATTATCTATTATATATAAGTAAACAGACACATAAATGAATATGTCCATATATTAAATTCTTTATTAAAATTGAATAAACAAGTGTTCTGTAATAAATATTATATCTAAACACATGATTAATAGTATATATTACATGGTTAGTATATATCTCAACATTAAAAAGACATTTAAACTTTGCGAGAGTCTCATGACTCTTTTGAATAATTTTGTATTGATATTAATATATTATTTTTAACCACCTGACATAGTGAATGTAGCTCACTCTCTTAAAGAGAGTGAGAAAGAGAAAGAGCAAGAGAGACGCACAAAAAAAACATATTAATGTAATTATACTTTTTTTTACTTATTAATAGTTCTTCTGTTTCTCTTGTCTTCTTTGTCACTACGGTAATAGCGAGTTTGTCACCATCAACATTTGATTTTTTTGATGAAGATGATGAAAATATAATAAAATAAAATAAAAATAAAGAGAAAAATGATCATTGTTAGTCATCTTTTTATCCAGTAAAAAAATTATTTATTGACGACAATGGCAGATTAGTGGTGATTATCCAACAGTTGATTCGATCGTCGAACGAGGAAGACATACTTATTTGTGGTTTCGCGATCCATAAGATAAACGGATAGTTTCTAGTGAAATATGAGAAAATAAAGCTAGGAGTAAATAGGAGTTAAGAAGAGTAGGATTCGTTTGCGGACGAAATAAAGTCTAGAATGAAGACGTACCTAGTTTGTCCTACTTGACTAAAATACATAAAGATATATAATGCATTCGAATTGATTTGATTATATTCGCTCAGCAATGTAGTTAAAAGGCTAATTTGACATAAGGTTAGAAACTCAAGAATCCATGATCATATAATCAATGTTGTGATACAACAAGTCGGTGGATATCTTAAATAAACTTAGCAATAATAAACAAATATGATGTAATTACACAAGTGTCATATTCCGAAGCTCTAATAACTTTGTTAACAACTCCTATGATTTCATTATCATTTACTCATATTACTTTAGTTATAATTAGTAGATTAAACAAATAAATAACTCTCTTGTTACGACCCAAAGTACACCCTAGACATGACATGGCGTATAAGACCTTGAGATGCTCTACACAAGCCACTTAACATACATCCTACAAGATAATAGAATTTAAAGAGTTCAAAAGACAGTATTTCATATAAAAGAGTTTTTGAAACAAAGCAGAAGTCTAACATTTGTCTCAATAAGCCATCTAATACATCATAAGGAAAGAGATTGAGACTTAACCCATACATTACATACAAATTCTAAAACTAAAATGACAAAAAAAGTTATAAAAGTGACATCGTCCTCAAAAAGTATGAGGACTCACCAAGTCTTCAAATCTCTAATGCAATCAACTAGCCACGAACAGAAGGATAATAATTGCCAAGCCTTAGAAACAATGTAGGCACAAGTATGCATTAGTACATGAAATGTATTAAGTATGAGGGTAATGCAATAAAACATGAGACATAATCATTAAGGGACATAATCGAAAACATGAAATGCATGACCAAGTTAAAACATAGTAAAATCATTTAAGAAGATTCATAAAGCATGAACATGGTCAATGCATCTTTAAATCATAAAGGAAGCTTCATAAAACATTAGAAATTTACTTAGTTTGTTTTGTGGGAAGTTTACTGTTAACCGACATATAGACAATGCGAGCTATAACATGGAATTCAGTGTCTACCCCACACCGAAAAGGGGTGTCCCACTTGCCAAGGTAAGGAACATAAATCTGAGCTAAAGTGGATCCACTAGCTAATGTCTATCTAAGAAAATCATCATATGATGGCACATAGGTATGGGATAAGGAGATTGCTACTAGATGTTGACACCCAATTTTGACCCTCATCGATAATAATTGATTGCCAAGCTTCTTAATTTCCAAATGATTTAAAATAATTAACCTTATAAAATTCAAATAGTTTCAAGGTTATTTTAAATAATTTCGGTCGACTTTTATGATGTTTTGAATGACAAATATATTTCATATAGTTATATATGTAATTAGTATATTTTATATCAAAAACATTTTGTTATTGCAATTTTGAATAACTAGTCGGTATTTAAATTAATTATTTTTATTTAAGGTAACTATTTTATTTCTTGTTAAAATTAAGAAGCTCGTTAATTAATATTTCATAATTCATCCTATTTAGATCTCAGCCGAAGTCGTAAATTAAATTCAATTTGGCTATACCTTTATTTACGGATTTAGCCATCTTCTTTTACCTCTTTTTAAACCTTTAAAGTACCAAATATTGGGCCATTTTTCAGTCCAAATCCTTCCATTCAGCCAACCCCTCCTTTTCCAATTCATATCTCCCGTAATTCCTAGCCCATTATACTCCCTCCAGCAGCCCAAACCAATTACCCCCAACCCACCACTTTTCCAATTCTTTTCCATTCCAATTGTTCCCAGCCGACCCAACCCAATAATCCCCTCAACCCGGCCCAAATCCATTTCTCCTTCACAAAAAGGACCCAAATTTCCAGAATGTCGTACATCAGCCCAAACAAAACGACCCCTGCGTCCTCTTTCTTCTTCACCAACACGTGAATGCACTGCAAAACCCAGAAACGTCAACAACAGCTAGCAAACGTCCACAACAGTTGCCCTCACCAAACCGTTCCAGCAGCTCCCACAACCTTTCTATGCAATAGTTGCCCACCTTGATCTCGTCATCCGGATTTTAGGGAATTTTGGTTGAAATCTTGTATAAGCAACAACTTTCTCATCCTTGGAGGAAAAAAAAAATTCAAACCGAGGGAGAATTCCGTTTTTTACCCTTGTTCCTATCCGTTTTTCACCCTAATTCCCCCTATAAATACATCTCTTCTCTTTCATTGTAGGGGGTTGGACAATTTTAACTAAGGCAAAGAGAGTAGCTTAAGTGAAATAGCTAAATTATGTACAAAATATACTACAAAAAGTCAGAGGAAGCAATCAATGTCGGTGTTCGAGTTTGATATGTCACTCGAATTTCTTGATTGCTGCTCGAGTTGGAGTTTTTGCGTGGTGGAACTCGTCTCCCTGCTCGTTCCCGTTTCCAGTTCGCTGCCCCAAAATAAGTCAGTGACATCTAGTATCTTTTTGTCATTGTCACGAGATATGAAAGAATTTGTGCTAATGTGCTATGGACCTACTATTAGTTTCATTTCAGCACTTTTGTGTTTGGCATCATGATGAATGAATGTAATTTAGTTGATTTTTGATTTTAATATTCACTGTTTGTTCATTGCTTTTGTTAAAATCAGATGTTGAAGTATTTTGAAGATTTTTTTTTAGAAATCATGTTTCCAAGACTCATTTTAAGGTAGTAAACTCTTTGGAAACTATGCTTTGCTTGAAGTTTGACAAATGAGTAAAATACTTATCAGCATACTTAAGTGATGTTAACCGAATATATCCCTCTATTTTGACATAAAGTTAAGCCTATATAAATATGTATTGCTTCGTTTATGTTTGTTGGAGTATAGCCATTTACGAGATTAAGGCAACAATAAAAGGTCCTAAACTTTGTATTTCGATATCCAACTTGTAATGTGTTCCTCTTTTTCTCTGTTTTCTTTATCGTCACGATGAAAATGTTGTCTCTGCTCACTTTTAGCTATACTAAAGATGAGTTCGAATCGACGTTGTGCCTTTATGCCGTCTATTTTTACTTTTATTTTTTCTTGAGTCGAAAATTGATTGCTATTTTGTTGCCTAGTGTGACCCATTGATCAAATCTCTGCCATCTTTTGCCTGATAATTTTGTTTAAAATGGATTACTGTTCGTAGTTGAGTGAATGTAAAATCTGAGTTTCCTATTTTACTTTTCAAATCTTAGTATTGTTAGAGTTTTGTTCCCAAAGTTTACTTGATGCATGAATTAATTGGCACTGATTTCTTCATGTGTCGCATGTTGATTTTTTTTTAAAAAAAATTCTTTATTTTTTTTGGTATAAGGTCAATTGTCAATGGTTTGTCTACATGTTATATGAGATTGAGCTTATGTCCTAGTTGATTTCAATTAATGTGTAAATGAGACTTCACAGGGCATGTAAGTTGATTGAATCATTTTATATCTAGTTAATATTGCTTTCTCCTTTGTTTTTGAACCCGCCCAGTATCCATTTTAATCTTGTGATAGGTAATAGTCTTTATTAAATGCTTATTAGTTTACATCTCATATGACATTGGCTCCAAAGCTTGACACTTGATCACTACTCGTCACTTATGAAAAAATAAATAAAAAAAATAACAAGACTTCATTAATTTTCCTTTAAGTTATTGTTTGATTGTTGTGTTGTTAATAATGATTGACTAGAGTTATTTTTTTATTTTTTATCATTTCATTTCCTTCCCAAAAATGCTAATTTTGTTACTTGTTTATCGCTTTGCATGAAATCTGCCTCCGAGTCCTCATGGACTCCTTCCTCCTCTTGCATTTTGAGAGAGCCATAAAGGCTCAAATTCCTTCTTATCCGAGTCAGTCGGCTATAAAATTGAATAACAGGTCCCTTAAAATTGACGAACGGGAATCGGAGTCGATATGAATTTGTATACACTAGGTGTATACAAAAAAAAGAGAAAATGGGCTTAAAAGGCCCACTCTTTATTTGAAAAAAAAGTTGTATTTTGTTACTTTGGGCCTAAGTCTTTGTCATTTTATTTATTATTATCTTGTTAGAATTTAGGACAGGTGGAAGATGGGCCTAAGGGCCAAAGAAACAAAATTCAATTTAGTCCAGGACAGGTACAAAGGTGGCAAAAATTGGGCCAAAGGCCCAAAACGAAAATAGGCACAAGTACTGGTCCAGGCGGACAGGAAACCAGACTTGGGCCCAAATTTCCCTCTTTACTTTATCATTTTATATTTGTTTACCTGTCGTTGCTTGTTGTTAATCTTAATGTTATTACGATTTAATTTCTCCGATAGACAGTTATTCTGAACCAATCTTCTAAAAAATCAACTAACTAAGAACTCATTTCCCTTTACCTTAAAACTTAATTTTTCAAAGTATTTAACTGATATAGTGTCTTAATATTTCCCCTTTTTTCCCCCTTAAAATGATTCTAATTATAAGATCACTCAATTCAAGTTAAGTCAAATAAATTTAGCCAAATAGTTAATTGCCGGATAACCACATATTAGCGGACATTTCGGGTTCTTTCAAATCCTTCCCGAAGTTACTAATAAGAACCCCGAACTCCCTTTAAACATTTTCATTAGATTGCTGTTTTAATCTTTTGAAAAGATGGTTTTCTTAATTTTACCTTAAAAATTTAGTGGCAACTCATAAAACCAGTCTAAATTACATTTTTTAATAAAACAAAATGGTGACTCCGCTGAAGAATTAAATGGTTCTAACCTTAAGATTAATTTGTTTGGCTATGTGTTTAAACTGTCTACTTATTTTATTTATCGTATATATTGAATTGTGACATTCATGGCATCCGATTCCGCCAAACGACAAATAGATTGCATTATGAAAACGGCGGTTAGGTGGCTTACCATGACTGTCCTTCAAAAACACATAAGTTGAATTCTTTGGAAGTGATAAATGAATAGTTAGCTTATGGTCATCTAACGTCGTTTATTAATCTTCACTCCGTTGTTTGTTCGACTCGGGTAACTGTCATTTCTAAACCAATTCTAGTCAACCTAGAGTAGAGCTAAACCAAATCCAAATCTAAGCATTAGCCTAAGACGGCTTAATACCCAAGGTGTATTAAGTCAATTAGTAAAACCGTCAAACATCCTGTCAAAGGTACACGACCTAATGACATATCATATTATTTGACATTTGAAAGATGTATGTGTGGAAACCTGATTGTTTCCTATTTGGGGAAGGGAATCTTAACCGTGCTTTATTTTGTAGGTATGAATCGATTTCCCAAATTCGACATGGTAGTGAAAGCCCCAGTTCTGCTCAAGATGTGGTACAACAACCTCAATACATTTCACAAAAGGGACCTCAACATATATGTAGGGGCCTTAACAAAACTCATTAATATGGTTGGGTGGCCCGAGCTGATTGAAGTCCTCACGGGTTATTGGGACAACGAGAAAATGATGTTTCGATTTGAAACCATGGAAATCACCCCGACAATTAAGGAAATTCGGGATGGAATAGACACAGTCGGTACAGGGCTTGAAAGAAGGGTGAGAAAACAGGAAAGCATCTTAATCCCTAACATGCCTACTCTCGAGGATATTATAAATTGGCTTGGATTAATAAAAGATCATGCCTTCTAGGCCGAAGGTTCTAGCGTTTCTTTTATGGACCTCTATGTTAGATTCGGGAATGCAAGCTTTTATGAGAATTACAATCAAGAGTTCAGGGTCACTTTCAGAGAATAGGACGGGATCAGATCTTTGACATTCATTATTGCGCTATTAGGTACTATGGTTTTTCCCCAAGGCCCGAGCCTCAACATCAACACCCGGGTAATAATGCTTGCACACACTCTCTTCCACGGGCATCTGAATCAAGGGCAAGTGAAGTATTATCCCATCGCGCCTGTCATCTTGTCTGACATGTACCGTGCTTTAGGAAGATGTAAGAAAGGACATCGCTACTTTCAGGGCTGTAATCTCCTCCTCCAATGATGGATAATGAGCCACTTAGCGAAGGGACACGAGACTCAACAACTACACACCCCGATGATAATAATGCTCTCAAGGGTTTGAATGATATGTTGTTTTGGACAGATTTAGAAAATAAAAAGACTAGAGGAAAATGGACTCAGATTTTCTCCGAGTTAAGAGAAGAAGATATCCAATGGATGTTCGACCGTTTCATCTCAAAAGATGCCATAGTACGGGGAGATATGCAACTTGTACTTCCTCTACCAGGTATTCGAGGTATCCGCCCGTATGCACCCATCCGGGTCCTGAGGCAGACTTAGGCCCAAATTTCCCTCTTTACTTTATCATTTTATATTTGTTTACCTGTTGTTGCTTGCTGTTAATCTTAAGGTTATTACGATTTAATTTCCCTGACAAACAGTTATTCTGAACCAAGATTCTAAAAAATCGACTAATTAAGAACTCATTTCCCTTTACCTTAAAACTTAATTTTTCAAAGTATTTAACTGATATAGTGTCTTAATATTTTCCCTTGGGGGGGG
>JAJOOR010029918.1:0-15971 GCA_036250505.1 Solanum acaule | reverse complement strand
TCAAGACACTTGGAGTTGCTTCCCCAAGTTGGTGAGTCCTCAAGTCTGAGGACAAGACCCTATGATCTAGCTTCTATGTTTAGTTCTTTGCTTATGTTAAAAGACATTGTTGTACTTTCCTATTTCAAGACTTCTTATTGATGTAAGGGCTAAGTCCCATTTTTGATACTTCTATGTCTAGATGGTACATTGTGACGAAGTTAGATTCTATTTTTTATATATAAAGTGAAGTTGAACTTCCAAAGTAAAAATTTTAAATTTTCCGTGATTTTATTCTATGGTACATGCTATGACGAATGCTAAGGGCTTGTATAAGATCGATTCGAGGTCGAATACGCCAGTAACGACTAGGTGGTGCTCTCAGGTCGTTACAACATCTCTCGTCTCATGGTTCATGCACAACAAATTGAGGAGGAGAAACTTAAGGGAAAGCCTTGGGAGGAAAATAGGGCTAAGACTGGTGATGGAAATTTCTCTCATGCAAGGTTCGATGGACATGGTCGTCCTAGATTTCGACAAAGGTTTGCTGGTCAATGTTCCTCCAATGCTCCTCTTAAGGTAAACAAAGATAAGGTGTTTAGCCCTAAGCCTCAAGTTGGTCATGGTAGTGGATCGTTGTTTCCTAGGTCTACTTGTACTAAGTGTTGGAGGAAGCACGAGGGTAACTGCCTAGCCTACACGGATGGTTGCTTTAGTTGTGGTAAGAGTTGTCACAAGTTGAGGGAGTGCCCAATGCTTATGGATAAATGAATAGTGGGCAAGCAAGCTACTCCTATCGGTTCATGTTCCAATGCTCGTAAGCAAAAATGCTTCTATGCACTTCAGACTCATGGTGAACAAGAGGGTTGTCCCGATGAGGTAACTGGTATGTTGAAAGTTTTCCAAATTGATGTCTATGCTTTACTCTATACCGGTGCTACCTTGTCTTTTGTTATGCCATATATGGCTATGAGATTTGATATACTCCCTGATTTGTTGTTAAACCAGTTTTTGTCTATACTCCTATTGGTGATTCTATTGTGACTAAGAGGGTCTATAGAAAGTATCCCATTTCCTTGTCCCATAGAGTTACTCTTGTTGACTTGGTAGAGCTAGATATTTTAGATTTTGATGTTATTCTTGGTATGGATTAACTGCAATCATGTTATGCTTCTATTGATTGTAGAACTCGCGTAGTCAAGTTTCAGTTCCGAATGAGTCTATCCTAGAGTGGAAGGGGGGAAATTATATGCCTAAGGGTCAGTTTGTCTATTATCTAAAAGCTAGAAATATGATTTCTAAGGGTTGATTTTACCATCAAGTTGGGTTGAGGGTTGTAGATTTTGAAACCCCTACCCTCGAGTCGGTCTCTATTGTTAATGAGATTCCGGATGTGTTCCCAGATGATCTACCCGGTATTCCTCTCAAAAGGGAAATGGACTTCTTTATTGACCTTCTCCTAGATACACAACCTATTTCTATTCCTCTTTACCGTATGGCTGCGGCAAAATTAAAAGAGTTGAAAGAACGATTGACAGATTTGTTGGATAAGGGTTTCATCCGACCGAGTATCTCTTCATAGGGTGCTCCAGTTTTGTTTGTTAGGAAGAAGGATGGTTCTCTTTGTATGTGTATTGACTATTGTCAGTTGAATAAGGTGACCATTAAGAAAAACTATCCTCCTCCAAGGATAGATAATTTATTTGACCAACTTCAAGTTGCAAGTTATTTCTCTAAGATTGACCTTTGATCAGGTTATCACCAATTGAGGGTGAAAGAAGATGACATTCCGAAGATGGCTTTTCAAACTCAGTATGGTCATTATGAATTTTTGATAATATCGTTTGGGTTGACTATTGATTCAGTGGCATTTATGGACTCGATAAATAGGGTGTTTAGACAATACCTCGACATGTTTATGATTGTGTTCATTGATGATATTTTGATCTATTCTAAAAGTGAGAATGAGCATGTTGATCATTTGAGGATCATGTTGCAAGTTCTTTAGGACCACCAACTCTTTGCAATGCTTAGAAAATGTGAATTTTGGTTAAGGTCTGTAGCTTTCGTTGGTCATATTGTGTCAATTAATGGTATTGAGGTATATCCTAAGAAGACAGATGCGGTCAAGAATTGGCCTAGACCTCTAACTACTTTGGATATTAGAAGTTTCTTGGGCTTGGCCGGTCACTATAGAAGATTTGTTGAGGGATTTTCTTCAATTGCCTCTCCCTCAACAACTTTGACTTAAAAGAAGGCTAAGTTTGTATTGTTTGAATTATGTGAAAAGAGTTTTCAACAGTTGAAGGATAAACTTACATCCGCTCTAGTGTTGACCTTATCGAAAAAAATAAATAGTTTTGTGGTTTATTATGACGCCTCGAGAATTAGGCAAGGGTGTGTACTTATGAAAAATGGGAAGGATATTTCCTATGCCTCAAGGCAACTTAAAATACATGAGAAGAATTATCCTACACACGACCTTGAATTAGTGGCGGTGGTTTTTGCCTTAAAGATTTGGAGACACTATTTGTATGGAGTTCATGTAGATATATTTACCAACCACAAGAGTTTGCAATATGTCTTTATTCAAAAGTATCTAAATCCTCTCCAAAGAAGGTGGCTGAGTTATTGAAGGATTATGACATGAGTGTGCTTTATCACTTCGGTAAAGCTAATGTGGTAGCGGATACTCTTAGTTGGTTATCTATGGTTAGTGTTGCTCGTATTGAAGAGAAAAAAAAAGAAAGAGTTGGTTCGAGATGTTCAAAAATTGGCTCGATTAGGTGTTCAATTAGTGGACTCCACCAAAGCTGGTGTTATGGTTCAAAATGGTTCCGAATCATCTTTTGTGGCCGATGTGAAAGCTAAGCAAGGTCTTGATCCAATTTTGGTCGAATTGAAAGAATCGGGGTTTAAGAAATCCGTTGAGGCTTTCTCCAAATGTGGAGATGGTGTACTTAGATATCAAGGTTGTTTATGTGTTTCGAATGTTGATGACTTGAGGGAATAGATCTTGTCCAAAGCCCATAGTTTGTGGTATTCTATTCACCCAGGAGCCACCAAGATGTACCGTGATTTACGAGAGGTCTATTGGTGGAATGGGATGAAGAATGATATTGCGGGACTTATGGCTAACTGTCTAAATTGCCGACAAGTAAAGGTTGAGCATAAGAAATTGAGAGGTTTGTCCCAAGATATTAGCATTCCTACTTGGAAGTGGGAAGACTTGAACATGGACTTTATTGTTGGTTTGCCTCGCACTTGGCGACAACATGATTTGATTTTGGTGATATTGGATAGGATGACGAGAATCAACTCATTTCCTTCTCGTCAAAGTTTCTTATTCGGCGGAGGACTATGCTGAGATGTACTTGAGAGAAATGGTAAAATTGCATGGAGTGCCTTGGTCCATTATTTCCGATCGTGGTACCTAATTCCCTTCTCAGTTTTGGAAGTCATTCCAAAGGGGTCTTGGTACTCGTGTTAAGCTTAGTGCGACATTTCATCCCCAAACCGATGGGCAAGCAGAGTGTACTATCAAAACTTTGGAAGATATGTTAAGGGCTCGTGTGATTGATTTTAAGGGTAATTGGGATGACCATTTTCCATTGATTAAATTTGCTAATAATAATAGCTATCACTCAAGTATTTATATGGCTCCATTTGAGGACTTATATGGTAGGAGGTGTAGATCTCCCATAGGTTGGATTGAGGTGCGTAAAGTTGCCCTAATAGGTCTCGAGTTGGTACATGAGGCCATTCAGAAAGTTTGGCTTATTAGAGAAACGTTGAAAATGACTCAAAGTCGGCAAAAGTCTTATGTCGATATGAGGAGAAGGGATTTGGAGTTTGATATTTATGATTGGGGTTACTTGAAAATCTCCCCATGAAGGGTGTAATGAGGTTTGGGAAGAAAGGGAACCTTAGTCCCCGATATGTAGGCTCATATCAAATTTTGAGACGTGTTGTAAGGTTGCTTATGAGCTAGATTTGTAAAATGAGTTGGCATCATTGCATCCAGTTTTCCATGTCTCTATGCTTAAGAAGTGTGTTGGAGATCCGACATCCATAGTTTCCTTAGAAGGTTTGGGAGTTGATGAAATTCTTTCTTATGAGGAAGTTCCGGTTGAGATTCTAGACCGGCAGGTTAACAAGGTGAGAAACAAGGAAGTTGCTTCCTTGAAGGTATTGTGGAGGAATAATGTAGTGGAGGGTGCTACTTGGGAGGCCGAGGCCGATATGATGTCCCAATATCCTCATATTTTTCCTTCCACTCCTACTCTTGCTTGAGGTAATGAGTTCCTCTTGGTTGTACTTCATTTTGGAGTCATGTGTTTTATGTGTTTCCATGATTTCCTTATGTTGTGCATGTTCTTAAAAATCTTGTGTTTTGAAAGAAAATGAGTTTACATGATTGATTTTCCTTATGTTGTTGTGCATTGAGTATGAGTTGTCTATAGACTTCATGAGATGAATTGATGAACATGCTTTAGCTATGCTTTTGAGAATGAAGTGCTTATAGGCTCCATGAGATTGTGTTTAGCATGCTTTTAGCTTGTGATCTAACGTGAGTTTACGGTATTTCTAATACATTTCACTTAAAAGTTGTGTGTGTCTAGGGCCTTTTTGTATTGGTTTTTATCATGTTTTGCAGGAAAGATGCTCAGGCGCGGAAGTAAAGAGACAGTTGAAAGAAATGCAGAAGAGGGCATCTATGGAGGTGATCTACGGACCGTACTATTGATCTGTAGAATGATACTGCGAGGGTTCCAGTAACTGATTTTTGAAGATTCTAAGTGTGGAGCTACAGAGAGGGATTAACGGACCGTAGATCGATCTACGGTCCGTATTGGTGTTCTGTCGTTTGCTTCAGAGAAGCTGATTTTTGGAAGATGAAATATTTTCTAAGTCCTGGCTGACGGAAGGGACTTACGGACCGTAGATCCAATGATGGTCCGTGAGTCAGTCTCGTGGAACGAAGACGCGTGCCTGAACAAACTTTCCTTATTTTGTTTCCCTTTTAATTTAGGACTTGTTTTCTATAGATAGGGTATGTAAACCTCATTTTTGGAGGTTAGAATTTATTACTTTTATTCTAGTTCTTGACTTGGGAGATTAACTTGCAACTTTAGCAATTCTTAATTTCCTAAGTTCGTTTTGAAGATTTTGGTATTGTAATTCAAGTTGAATTTATGGGTTCATTATTCTTCTTACGTAAGTTCATAATTCTTTCATCTAAAACAATGAATTGTGTTCATATGATTATGGGTAACTAAACTGCACAACTAGGGTTGTGGGAACCATGAGCGATTGACAAAGTATGAATAGTAACTAAGCAATTCTTGAATAGTGTTGTTGCATGCATTGATAAATCTTTCGTTTAGAAGTCTTTTTAATGAGTGCACGCGTTAGAACTCACCTTGTTGCTACTTGCCGAACCAAGGAGGTAATCAACAAGAAAAGAATTATCGACATAGATTTAGTGAGATACTATCTAATAGGCTAGTGTCGATTGGTGCAAAGTAATTACTAAGACAAACATCGATGTGATGTCTAATATGAGGTAAAGGTAAGGGTAAGTAAATTATACACTCGTAGCCAGACCAAGTTGCAGGATGAAATTCTCTAGATGCCGGACCAAGGATTTAGAGATACCAAACTTATCACTTTGCATGTAGTACACTAGGAAAGGATTGCTATTACTAGGATTACTGCGTTATGAGCTTGTGGGGAACACATATACCCTAGTTAATTCTCTCATCTTTATAACAACCAAAATCAACTTTTATTCACTGATTACCTACTGAATTCTTACGATTTGTTTTACAAACCCCCCCCTTTAATTACTTGTTTTTGGAAGTAATTTGACTAATCAAATATAATTATTGGTTAAAGTAAAGTCTAAACCATTTTCCTCGTGGGATCGACCCCAATCTACAAGTTTGGTTCTTTACTTGATAACGATCGCTTATGCTTCTTTAGGGAGGTGTAATTTGAGCGTATCAAATTTTGGTGCCGCTACCGGGGAATTTTGGCTTTTAGATTTATTTTAACTACATTATTGAACTTTAGTCAAATATTTCCTAATTTTAATTCTTCTTTTAGTTTTTGTCTCTCTTAGCTTCACACTCTAGTGTATGCCAAGTACACGGAGCCAGGGTGAACCACTTACTTCGTACGATCTAGAGTTGAACCGAACTTTGCGAAGAATGAACAATCCAGGAGTTCAAGTTAATCCTATCGGAGGCAATCTAGGTGATGAAGTTGAGTTGGAACCTCCGAGGGTAGTTATGGGGACAACTAGGTTCCAGCTGAAAATCAATTGGGAGATGCATTGAGGGTGTAGGATCCACGAGGCCCACGACTGCATGACAACTATAGGGGTAACACCAATATTGCTGACTCAGATGGACCTTTTGTCCTACCCCCTTTGCCTCTGAGGAACACATTTGTAGTGACTAGTAGCTTGATGCAGATGCTTACGGCGAGGGGCTTGTTCTCGAGGTCAGGATGAAAACAATAAAGCAGTGCTTGATACTATTACTTGAGGATCATATGGTGAGTGCACCTACGCGCAGATTGCAGAAAAACCGGAGAAGATCTCTTGCAACAATAAAGCATGGAGCACTAGGAGGTCAGATACTGGGAGAAACACATTTTCTATTCATACTACAAACAACCAGTCTGCGGATGAGATCCATTTGGACATGGCTTAGATGAGGACCGAGTTGGGGTTGGTATTGAAGCATGTGAGTGGAAGTGTAGAAAAGGTAAATGTTATGAACTACTTGACTAGAACTCCACCACCAATTGCAGAATGTTACTATGAAGAGGATGCTTATGCGGCGAATGATCAGATGAGGGGTTTCTGACCAAACGCCCAAGGATCCAACACGGACAATTGGCGCCAAGGTCAAGGAAACTAAGGTCGAAACTATGGCAATTACAATCGAGAGGGTCAATATGTCAGGGATGGGAACTTCAATCGCGACAACAACTACAATCGGAACAACTATGGAAACAGAAATGATCGGGTTGGACCTTATGTTCCTCTTCAAAATTGGGAATCCGGTACTAGGGAAGCTGGAGGCAATATGGTGCGTATTGAACATATGATGCAGAAGATGATGTGAAGGTTTGATGCAACTTATGAGAATGTGAAGGAGATGAGAAATGACTTGTCTGGTATTGGTCAAAAGGTTGATGCCCAAGTATTGTCAATAAAGCATCTAGAGCAGCAGATGACTCAGTTGTCTACTACAGTGAACCCACGTTCACCTGGCACTCTTCCTAGCAACACCATCCAGAATCCAAAGAATGATGGTCATTGTATGGCAATCACTACTCGAGGGGGTAAGCAAACCATTGATCCACCTATGCCGTTTGTGGTAGATGTTGAGATTAGAAAAGATGATGATGTGGTAGAGGTTAGAGAAGAGTCTGAGAATGCGACAGGGAAAAAAGCAGAGATATCTCAGAAAGTGGTCCCTATACCTAGACCTCTACTACCTTTTCCACAGAGGTTAGTGAAGAAGACTGAAGATGGTAAATATCACAGGTTTATTACTATGTTGAAGCAGCTTTCCATCAACGTGCCGTTGATAGAAGCTTTGGAGCAAATGCCTGGGTATGCGAAGTTTTTGAAAGATATGGTAACAAAGAAAAAGTTTATGAGTTTTGAAGATGATGATAGATTGCAGCATTGTAGCACTACTGCTACAAGGTCTTTTGTGCAGAAGAAGGAAGATCCTGGTGCTTTCACGATTCCATGTACTATAGGGTTGTTACACTTTGCTAAGGCATTGTGTGATCTTGGTGCTAGCATAAACCTTATGCCATTGTCTATTTATAAGAAGGTGGGTCTAGGGGATCCAAATCCTACTACAATGCAGTTACTTATGGCCGATCGAATCGTGAAAAGGCCCATTGGTGTACTCCATGATGTGCTAGTGAAAGTGGAGTCGTTCATCTTTTTGACAAATTTCGTGATTCTTGACTGTAAGGTTGATTTTGAGGTTCCCATCATCCTTGGGAGACCATTCCTTGCTACAGGGCATGCGTTAGTTGATATGGAGAAGGGGCAGATGAAGTTCAGGCTGAACAATGAAGAAGCAACTTTCAATATTTGTAGGTCCATAAAGCAAAGTAGTGAGTTCCAAACGGTATCTGCTCTAACTTGTAGAGTTGAGAGTGGAACAAAAGTGCAAATTAAAGAGTGACTCGGTGTTGAGGCACTAGCAGCAGTTATGATGAATTTTGACAGTGATGGAATTGAAGAGTATGATGAGTTGGTAGCTGCACTCGATAGGAGCGAATATTGGTCAAAACCAAAGAAGTATGAGTTAGACATGAATCGTGAGTCCCCACCCGCGAGAAAATCTATTGTGGAGGCACCGAAATTGGAGCTTAAGGCTTTACCACCGCATTTGAGGTATGTATTCTTGGGTAGAGATAATACTATGCTGGTAATCATTGCGGCAGATTTAAGTATGAGACAAGTAGAGTGCTTGGTGACTATGTTAAAGAGGTTCAAGCGAGCTATTGGGTGGACTATTGCGGATATTATTGGGGTTCCTCCCGATATTTTTTCCCACAAAATCCATCTCATGCCAAATCACAAACCTAGTATTGAGCACCAAAGAAGATTAAATCCACCTATGCAAGAGGTAGTTAAAAAGGAGATCAAGTGGTTAGGTGTTGGAGTTATCTATCCCATTGCAGATAGTAGTTGGGTATGTCCTGTTGAATGTGTGCCCAAGAAAGGTGGGATTACTGTGGTTCCTAATGAGAGAAATGAGCTTGTTTCGATGAGGCCCGTGACTGGATGGAGAGTCTGCATGGACTACCAGAAACTTGGATAGAAAAGGACTATTTCCCTATGCCATTCATAGATTAGATGTTGGACAAACTTGCTGGTAAGGGTTGGTATTGTTTTCTTGATGGTTATTCGGGCTACAATCAGATTTCTATAGCTCTGGAGGACCAAGAGAAGACCACCTTCACTTTCCCTTATGGGACTTTCGCCTTCAAACAGATGCCCTTTGGGTTGTGCAATGCTCCAGCGACCTTCCAGCGTTGTATGACATCGATATTCTCTGATATGGTAGAGGACACTATTGAGGTAGTTATGGATGATTTCTCTGTGGTAGGTGACTCTTTTGCTCGATGTCTGAATCATTTGGCTGAGGTGCTTAAAAGGTGTGAAGATTGCAATCTGGTGCTAAATTGGGAGAAGTGCCACTTTATGGTGAAATAAGGGATAGTTCTAGGTCATCGGATTTCTGAGAAGGACATTGAGGTTGATAGAGAAAAAGTTGAGGTAATAGAAAAACTTCCTCCACCTATCTCTGTAAAAGGTGTTAGGAGTTTTCTTGGGCATGCATGTTTTTATAGAAGGTTCATCAAAGATTTCTCCAAAATCGCACATCCTTTGTGCAAACTGCTCGAAAAGGAGTATAAATTTGATTTTGATGATGCTTGTCTGAGAGCATTTGGAGAGTTGAAGGAGAAGTTGGTTACTGCACCTATCATTATTTCATCGAATTGTGGACAACCGTTTGAGGTAATGTGCTATACAAGTGGAGTGGCGTTTGGTGTAGTATTAGGACAGAGGAGAGAGAAAATTCTTCACCCTATTTATTATGATAGCAAAGCTCTAAATGTGGCCTAGAAGAATTATATTGTGACTGAACAAGAACATTTTGCGGTGGTTTTTGCATTCGAGAAATTTCGATCCTACTTGCTTGGTACAAAGGTCATAGTGCATACCAACCATTCTGCATTGAGGTATTTGATGGCAAAGAAGGATGTAAAACCGAGGTTGATTAGATAGGTATTGTTGCTGCAAGAGTTTGATTTTGTGGTAAAAGATAGAAAGGGGACCGAAAATCAAGTTGCCGATCACTTGTCCTGATTAGATGAAGAGGCTATGCTTAAGCTTGGTGATAGGTCTGAAATTACTGATACTTTTCCAGATGAATATGTATTAGTTGCTTCTCATGATCTGATTCCTTGGTTCACAGACTTTGCTAATTATTTGGCAAGCGATTTGGTACCCCCGGATTTGTCTTTTCACCAAAGGAAAAAGTTTATGCATGATGTGAAGAAATTCTTTAGGGATGAGCCTTATTTGTATCGTAGTTGTGTTGATGGGATTATTCGTCGACGTGTGCCCGAGGTTGAGATGTTGAGTGTACTTGAAGCATGTCATTCATCGCCGGTTGGTAGACATCATAATGGTATTCGAACTGCGCAAAAGATTTTGCAGTGTGGGTATTATTGGCCTACCATCCACCAAGATGCTTATGATTTCGCCAAGTCTTGTGATCGTTGCCAAAGAGAATGAGGGATTTCAAAGAGACAAGAGCTTCCTATGAATCCTATATTGGTGATAGAGTTGTTTGATGTATGGGGCATTGATTTTATGGGTCCATTTGTGAGTTCACATGGGATGAAGTATATTCTTGTTGCGGTTGATTATGTATTAGAATGGGTGGAAGCAGTTGCGCTTCCCAACAATGAAGGTAAAAGTGTCACCGCATTTTTGAAAAAGAATATCTTCTGCAGATTTGGTACATCGAGGGCGATTATCAGTGATGGAGGTTCCCACTTTTGTAATAGGTTGTTCAAGGCGCTACTTGAGAAATATGGTGTCCGCCACAATGTAGCTACTCCTTACCATCCACAAACTAGTGGGCAAGTTGAAGTGTCCAATAGAGAGATCAAACAGATTTTGGCAAAGACTGTGAATGCTAATAGAACGGATTGGTCAAGGAAACTTGATGATGCTTTATGGGCCTATCGTACTGCATACAAGACTCCCATAGGTATGTCTCCTTACCAACTTGTATATGGGAAGGCTTGCCATTTACCGGTAGAGATAGAGCATAAGGCTTTGTGGGCGATGAAGAAGCTAAATTCGGATTGGGGAGCCGCATCTAATCAAAGAATGAATGACTTGAATATGCTTGATGAGTTTCGCCTAAAAGCTTATGAAAGTTCAGCCTTATACAAAGAGAAGATGAAGAGGTATCATGATCAAAGAATTGAAAAGCGAGAATTTGTTGTGGGTGATCTTGTACTTCTATTCAACTCTAGGTTGCGCTTGTTTCTGGGCAAACTAAATCCAAATGGACAGGGCCATTTTTTCTCACAAAAGTGCTTCCCCATGGAACGGTTGAGCTTGAGAACAGTGAAGCAACAAGGTTCATGGTTAACAGACAAAGGATCAAGATCTATCTGGGAAACACAGAAAATGTGCAAGAAGTTGTTGAGGCCTATCATCTTGATAAAGTTTGAGTAATCAAGAGGCCTGCGTCATGCCGCGATGTTAAATCAAGCACTGCTTGGGAGGCAACCCAAGATGTAAAATCTGGCCAACAATAGGTTTTAGTTTGTCGTTTAGTAGTTTTCTCTGTTTAGTTGCTTCACTGTACTCATTTAGATAGTTGCTTTATTTTTGTTTTAGTGTTGGCTAGTCATAGCATGGGGTCCGTGTCTAAAAAGTGTCCAGAAAATGTAAAAAGAAAGTGCTATCGGTTGCTACATGTGCAGGGCCAAAAAGCAGAATCTGCAGAAAAAGGTCTGGTGCATCGATCTACGGACCCTATCGACAGTCCGTGGTTCATTCCATGGACCGTCAATAGTGTCCGTAGATCCCAGGTAAGGGTTTTGAATTTTTAAGTGCAAGTTTGATCTATGGTCCCCATCCATGGACCGTAGACGGGGTCTCATGGGTCCAAAACCCTAATGCTGTCTAACCCAACCCGGAACCCTCCTATTTAAAATCTCCCAATTTTAAATCATTCCACTTCCCTCCATTTACTCCCAAACCGTTTCATAACTTCCCAAACTCCTTAAATCACTCCATCACTCCCCAATTAATCTTCCTTTTTCTCTCCCCTTAAAACCTAATTTTCCTTTCCTCTCCAACCTCCACTCATCCCAAAAATTTCCCAATTCCTCTTAACTGCATTATTCAAAACATCGGTGTTCGGGTTCGGCGCAACTAGGCGTTTAGTGTGGTCTTGCAAAGCTTAGTGTCATCACGCAATCACCCTGCTCCTCATTGCTTGTAAGGTAATAGACTTTCCCCTCACTTTGAATTTCGGTTCATAGATTGAATATAGAAAGTGGGGAGTCGGGTCTTGACCTTGGGTAATTAAGTTTATGTAATTACATGCTAAAATTTAAGTATTGAAACCCTTGGGACAATAGATTGTGATTATGTGTGTTAAACCTATCTTGATACTAGTCTATATGTAAGTTTTGACTTAGGGTTCCGAATCTTGTATGAAATAATTATCAAATTGAGTAATTGGAACCCTAAGAATGATGAACTAGCATGATTAAATGTTGAAATGCATGGTTAGACTAGGATGCTGTTGAAAATGGTCAAATATGTCTGAAACCTGGCACAGATCCTATCCACGAGACCCCGTCTACGGAACGTAGATTGATCTACGGACTGTAGATCAGGTTCGTGGTTGGATGCACTTGAAAATTTCACAAAGTGTTAAACCACGGAGGTGGACTACGGCCCATAGATCAATCTACGAACCGTTCTGTAGTTCCGTGGTTTCCATATGTGACCAATATAGTGGGTCCTATGATCCACAGAAGGGTTCCATAGACTATAAATCAGTCTACGGACCGTAGGTCCCCACCGTAGATGACCACTATAGCCACTCTCTCTATTTTTTTTTCTGTTTTTCATTTTTGTTTGTTCGTAGTTCTAAAATCTTCTTGAGTGTGTTACTAGTTTATTTTGGTACAAATTACACATTTGCAGGTACTATGGCACCCAAGAAGCTAGTCACCTATACAAAACAGGGCAAGTCAAAATCTGTTGCCCCTAGCTTCTGGTTAATCGACGAAGATAACGATGTGGAGATGGACCTAACATACGTTCCTCCCAACACAAGGACTTCTCCCACTGCACCCAGAGTCACCAGAGGCACCACCCAGAAGGTGATTCCCGACGTAGTCACTGTCTCCCAGTCTGATGAGGAGCACACACTGATCGGGTCACCAACTGGGGCTGCTTCCAGTTTAGCTAATGGGTCTACATCCGGCTCCGAGTCTGCCCATGCTTCAGGCTTTGATTCTAGCCATGCTTCAGGGTCTGAATCTACCCATGCTTCGAGGTCCAATGCTAAATCAGCCACAGGTTCCTGTGAAAATGAACAAAAAGCCTCGTCTGATGAGGCCACTAGCTCGGAGTCAGTACCAGCACCACGGAATGATGACCCACTCCAGTGGCCGGTGAGCCAAATAGATGGTGTGTTGAGGGTCAATGACAAATATATCGGGATGCCAGGATGAAAAATAACAAAGAGAAGATGGCCCGACTTATTACTGAGGAGCACAGAGTCCTCACAGGGAGCTTGCATACTGTCCCTAACATCCACCGACTTTTTAAACTTCACAAGTGTGACTAGATGGTTCGAGACCCAGGGACTTATAGTGAGGAGATTGTACGGGAGTTCTACACCTCCTATGCCGTCACTCTCCGTGGTTCGATCTCTAAGTAGTCAAAGCCCATAGCCCAAGACCCTCTCACTTCCACTATGGTCTGAGGTTGTCCGGTGGTCATATCACATGGCACCATCAACCGCTTTCTCTATGGTCCTACCACGGGTCACTCTTGGTCACTAAACACAGCGGAGTTTGATTATAGATGGGACATCATGTGGAGAGGCGCTTTTTAGAGGAATGCTGAGCAGCGAGAGACTGTTATACTATGGTTGGCTAAATACATTATTGTAGATGGCTAGTGTGCAGAGTGAGTCGTTACACCACGGTTGGGTATCCGAAAGGCCACATTAAATTTTATGGCCAAGTTCTTCTGGTTTTTGGTGCGTAACAGGGTGTCGCCTACAAAAGCTGACAACCAACTCACATGGGACAGAGCGGTCATGGTTGCAACATTAGTAGTAGGATTGGAGATTGGCTTTGCCCGCATGCTGCTAGCAGAGATTCATGAGAGGGCATTCAAGACCTCTACTACTTACCCATTTCCATGTTTGGTTTTCCAATTGTGCAGGGACTCTAGAGTGCCGATCTGGGATTGAAATAGGTTGATCCACCCTACTTGAACTTTGGATATAGGCCTTATTCGAGATGGGGCAAATGTGGCGGCACCTCGTAGAGAGCCCCAGGTTGAGGTACCTTCCTTGGGTGCAGATCTTGCAGACATGGTAGGGCAGGCACAGGGTGGTGACCCCATTATACCAAAGCACACCGATACTGTCCTGGCCTCCTTTTCCCAAGCTGCTAGTAGGGCTCCTAACTCATCCAAGTCCACACCACCGTCAGGAGCTGCTGTTGTCCTATTGGCTAGAGTGCAAAACTTAGAGGCTCAGATGGCTACACTGCTGCATCACATCCATCTTTGGATGAAAAAGTCGATAGCAGAGTCCGAGGCGAAAATGGAGTGAAGGATGGAGGGCATGATGGACCGGAAGGTCCAGGCCGTAAATAAGCATCTCGATGCCTTTGAATTGAGAGTCCTCGAGCGACCAGACCCGAACATAGATACATCCTCTTTTAAGATCGAGTTAGCCAGTCTCCGGGCTGATGTTGATGCCATTCTTGCCACCCCTACAGTTGAGCCTCAGGCTGTACCCACTGTGTTGGCCGATGATACGGTGCTAGATGCTTTATTTAGTGGGATTGCTGAGGAGGGGCCTGAGCATGCACATACCAAAGGTAAGAGGCACCGTTCTAGTCGCACTGAGGAGGAAAAATCCCAAAAGAGACAGCATAGGTTGGAGAAGAAGGCTAGGAAGGCATCGATTTTAGATAAAAAGTTGCGTCAGCAGAGGGTGCGTGAGAGTGTTGTAGGGGCATCGAGTTCTGCCACAGTTGTAGAGGACCCACTTGTTGTGAGGGACGTTGTGAGCACCACTGATGGTGCAGTTAAAGTAAACAAGAGCACTACTGAGGGTGCTATGATGGATGATGTGGGCACTACTGAGGGTGACCCAAGTATGGTTCCAACGGGCACCGGACCCATCGGCTTAATGATGATTCTTTGGCGCTATGCGCCACAGGTTTGCTTCACCCAATCCATTATCTTTTACTTTTTTGTATGCATTGGGGACAATCACATCTATTTTTGTTGGGGGTGGGGTAAATGGATTGTGAGTGATAGGGTGAAGTCTGAGTAACCCAACTCATAAACCCTCTCTTGGGCTTTTCATTCTTGTGTTCTTTTTCCCCAAGAGACTGTTTAATATCTGTTGAACTTGCATGTGTTAGGATCGTATGTGTAGAAGCATGAAAAAGAATAAAGCATGATGGCTTATGAAAAAAATGATACCCGTCCAAATTTTGTGATGTGTTCTTGAATTTGTAGGCTAAGACAAGTTGAATGTGTTGGCTCTGAGTATGATATGATAATGAAACAACTTGATGGCATGACTTAAGCTAAAACGTGAACTGGGTAATCTGATAATCTGATAATGAAACTATGTGCCAAGAGTGTGTGAGAATAGTTGATTGTTCAAATAGTTTTTGTGCAAATCTAGAACTTGCCCAGTTGGTCCTGCTAAGACAATTTACTCTAGAGGCTAGGAAGTGATCATAGACCCTTGTTCTGATAAGTCAACAAATTGCCTAAAAGAAGGATCCAACCAAATGAAATAAATACTTCCTTTAGTCCAAATGCTTTGAGCCTAAATTAGACCATTTCTTTCTAAACCCTGAACTCACCTTCCCATAATCCACTATGTTGGCCCCGGTCCCTCCTTGGACATGTGTACCTCATCGGGTATTATGCACCTCAACCAATGGAAAATATATAAGTTGAGGGTGGCTATGTGTCACGACCCGGGATCACCCCCTCGAAGAGGTCTAATACAAGTCTCTTAGCATTCATTCATCGCATAGACACTAAAACCATAAGGAATTAAAAACTTTCTTTACCAAGAAAACATTTCATAAAAAAAAACAATAGCAAGCGGAAGACTTTCTAGACTTTATACATG
>JAJOOR010029917.1:0-14990 GCA_036250505.1 Solanum acaule | reverse complement strand
AAACTACCTTATTAGACATACATCACTACTATATATACTAATATTATCTTTACTTTCAAACAATTACATATATTACCACTTTTAATATTTTATATCATATATTAATATATTATTTGAAGATACAATTAGATTATTAGATACCCACATACCGTAAAACTATGATTGATTAATTATCTGCTTAATTATTCTTTCACTCCAAATCAACCATTATCTCTTAATTCTCCCCTCCCATTTTTATCACTCAATTATGTCTCCTCCTTTATGATTCAAGAATTTCATCGTACAATTTCATTCCAACAATAGCTAATCTACTCTCTTCTTCTCAAGATATCATCACCATGGTCGGCAAATTCTCCTGAACTCAAATATTATTATGTATTGTTCATTTATAACTAGATCAAATCAAAGTAACTGCTACAGAGAAAACTTTAATTCATAGTGGGTCTTGATTGTTTGTCTCCGGAAGAAATGGATCTTAGTTTTGATTATGTTATGCCACAATGCAAAAGGATCAAAGGGAGTATTGTAGAGAGTTTTTGTTTGCCGGTGTTCTTCTAAGGCTTTCTTTGGTTACCGTGACATGGATTTGGTAGTACCAATATTGCTTTGATATAGCCCTTGAAACATGTGTATCCAATAAGTAGTAATCTTAATTAAGATCTGAGTTGTATTTTTAGTAATGGGGTGTCTGACCATGTATATGTATGCACCATTAAATTTCGGATACATGATTTTTAACAACACGATGATATTAATGATACGATAGATACTCTACAGTCGTAATTTGTTCCTAAATTCATGTGTTTCAGCTACATTTCATATTTAGATATACATAATTAAATGTATATGCTTATTATGTATTCGAGATACATGTTTTTGGATATAATGTATGAAATTTAAATACACATAATTAGATGTATATGCTTCTTCTTTTTGTATATTCCATATTTAGATGCACATAATTAGATGTATATGCTTACTATGTATTCGAGATACATGTTTTTGGATATAACATATGCATATATATATATATATAAATAGATACATAAAATTAATACTAGATACCTATAACAATTACATGAAATTAATGCTAGATGCTTCTATGAATGTACTTGCAGGACACTCATGTATCTAAGCGTTTAGTTTGTTGGATACATCATATATTGATAATAGATACATCAAATTAATGAATTTATTCTTTTAAGAGTAATAATTTGAAATTAATCAAATTGCATTACCAAGATATACATGTTTTTATCTTATATTAATAATAATAATATTAATGAATTTACTCTTTCAAAGAATAATAAAATTAAATTAATTATCTATGTATTTTGAAAATCCTCAATTACTCCTCTAATTAAGGAAATCAGTTCCAACCAATTAATTTAAATAAATAAATTTTGTATCTCAATTTTAAAATTCGACAGATACATATATCTCATGGATTCAGACTCATGTATCCTAAGCATACAATATGGTACAGGAAGTAATATTTGAAATTATTGAGAATCTTAATAATTAAGACCTAAACTAGTGGAATTTATGTGGTTTGCCCTTTAAATTAATCAAGTTTAAAGGACAATTTTTTTTTAAAAACGATAAAATAAAATGTAACCGTGTCACGCTTCTAATGCTTCATGTTAGTCTAGAAGATATCTAGATTTGGGGCCAAAAAAGAAGACTACGAGTTGGCAAGCTGGCGTGAACTTTTATAATTGGAAGAATATATGCTGAGTTTTTTTTTTCTTCAAAAATATTTCATTTAAATGTCTTATCTTGAGGTACACCTTATTAAAATGAGCAACTTTCACGTATAACAAACACAAAAATTATATTTGTATGTTATAGCTATAATTTGCATAATTGCGCTTCACAATAAATTTTATGTTTGCTATGGCTATTTCGCTATACATATATACAAAAGAAGCAATTGTATAATCTGTTTCGGTATACATCTACAAAAGAATCAATTGTATAATTTGTGTTTGTATAAAGTGAGAAAGAGACGAAGGCAAAAGCGAATTGGGAAGGGAAATATTTGTATTGTATAATTATAAGTGTAGAGGACGAAGATATATGTATTTGCATGTGTATATATAATTTTCTCTCGCTTTATACAAACATAAACGCAATTTATATATTTTTGTTTGTATAAAGCGAGAGAGGCGAGGGAGAGACTGGCGAGCGAGATCTGGGAGAGTGGAGAGAGGGAACAAAAATATATGTATATATACAATTTTCTTTCGCTTTATACAAACACAAACACATTTTATACATTTATTTTTGTATAAAAGCGAGAGAGGCGAGGGAGAGACTGCCGAGAGTGGCGAGCGAGATTCACCAGGGAGAGAGGCGAAATAGCAACAGTTTGCTACGGGATACAATTAAATCAAACTGTAGTTATAACATTTAATTTAAATTAATAATTTGTTATTATATACAATTTTCTCTATTAAAATTTGTATCTAATAAAACCCCTTAAAATACAGTTAGTCAAAAAAAACAACCGCTGGAATTTACACGTGATGATGTGGAAAAACGAAACATCAACAAAAAAAAAACGTATTTGAGGATAGGCAATAAAATAGGATGAGGTGCTGAAGCTGAGAAATACTCTATTAGTACAATTTACAAGTTCAAACAGTCAGGATTTGTTTTCAATTATTTTCTATTTTATTATAATCGTATTTTTGTCGTTTTCATCACATTGTTTTTACATGCAATAGTATAATTTATACATATTAAAAAATTTAAACATGAGATCTCAAAGAATGTGATTAAGACATAGCTATGGTTCAGGAAAGTACCCATTTTTCAAGTATATATTTCAGTACTACTGTGGTTTCAATGCTTTTGGGAAGAGTTCAATCTGACTCGGAAAAGTTCACAAAGTTAATAGTTAGTCGGTCAGTCAGAATAATTATATTTGCTTGTCAAATATATGTATTAAAAATATATATATTCTATTTTGTATAAAAAGCATATACTTTATATACCTTATAATACTATGCGTAAAGAATACATTTGTCGGCTGTGATTTTGTAGGGCGATAATATACTTTTCCTATTTATATAGGTAGAAGATGTTTGATGATTGAGCTTGGGTTATAACCTGTCAATTTTAAGACATGTTGAGTTAATTAAGTGGTGCTACTAAGAAAAAAAGTGATTAATTTTGTGCCAAACTTTTTTAAGAAATTGGGTAAGAGTATAATATGCAAAAATAGTGTATCAAAACAAAATGGTGAGGCAAATAATTCAATGTAGGGTGTGTTTGGTATGGTGTGGTGAAAATACATTTCGGAAAATATTTTTAATAAATCAAGTCATTTTCTTAATATTTGGTTTCAATAAAATGTTTTTTAAGGTAAAATATTTTTTAACAAAAGGTGGAAAATGATTCCGTCCATAGAATGTTCACCCAAGGATAGAAACTGTGGCAAAGACTGTAGCGTCTGCGGCATGCGGATTTAAAAAAAAATCAAAAAATCTTAAGATAAACTTAGCCAAACAATTCATACATAGTTGGGCCAGTTCAAATACTCAATTTAGCGGCCCAGCTTGCAATGAGGCCCATGCAGTAATCGACATTTACACAAATTGGATATTTAATAAAAGAAATTACGTTCAATGATTTTAAAATGAGTGGTTTTGAAATTTTGATCCCCGCATAATTCATGGGTCATGGCAATCCTTCGAGATCAGAATTTTATGAGGTAAACTTTGTTAAACTAATTAAAAATCATTCTTATAAATCAGTTATTTAACTTATTTTAATGCCACCATTCAAGTTGGATTATTTTATATTTAAAAAAATCGCTTTGAAAAGTGAATGGTCTTAAATTTTTTACCTTAATCTATGAGGAGAAAAGGCCCAAAATAGTCCCTCATCTTTGGGTTAAGACTCAAAATCATCCTTGAGTTTTTACATGGAGCATTAATCGTTTCTCATGTTTGCAATATTGATGCACTTTTGGTCTTCCTTCAAAATTTTGCCTATTTTTTAACATTGATTTTATCCATAATTTATGTATGGAATGTTTATTCGTCATTTTATATATTTAGTATAAATAATGACTCCATGTGAGAAGAAAAACATCTTGTTTTGTTTAGTAAAAATAGTATTACAGGTAAAGTAGAGAGGTTCATTACACGACGATTTCACGTGCAATAGTACAAAATTTTCTTTTCTTGCAATGTCATATGTTAAAATGTTCTTAGTTTAGCTGCAGTAATATTTCTACTGAACAGAACAAGGTGTTCTTCTTCTCACCTTTTCTCACATAGAGTTATTATTTCTATTAAATATATAAAAAGATGATGAGACATTCCTTACATAAAATTATGGATAAAATTAATTTTAAAAATAGGCAAAAGTTTAGGGAAGAATCAAAAGTACACCAATATTGTAAACATGAGGGACTATTAGTGCTCTATGTGAAAACTCAAGAATGACTTTGAGTCTTAACCCAAAAATAAAGGACAATTTTGATTTCTCTCCTCTATGAGCAAGTTTAACAAATTTTGACTTTTCATCTGGAAGTTTTTTCTATAAAGTAAATAGGATCAAAAGCTTAAAACTACTCATTTTCAAAGTCACTTGGTATAAATTCTTCTTACTAATATTTAATTCTTTCAGAAAAGAATTTTGTAAAAAAAGATTTACGATCATGCTTACATAGAAAAGTCCCAACGAATCACAAAAATTTCAAAATGACGGATAAAACTTATCGTGTCACAATAATTATCAAAAAAAATTCTGAACAACAAATCAACACCATCTTGATCAAAATCCTAATAATCATCAAAATTGACGACAATAACATATGTATAAAAGTTGAGCAACTTTCACATATAGCAAACATAAAAATCATATTTGTATGTTATAGCTATAGTTTGTATAATTGCGCTCACAAAAGTGCATCAGATTGTATAACTCGCTGGCAGGAGCTTCAAATTTGTATAATTTCGCTAGCAGGCCATGTGTATAAATCGTTGGCAGCCTCTTGTTTGTATAAATCATTGGCAGCCTCTTGTTTGTATAAATTGTTGGCAGCCTCTCAATTCGATTTTATGTGTTTGTATATCTGCATAAAAATTTGAATTTGTATACAATTGAATCGAAATAAAACATTTGTATATCAAATATCTCTCTCTCTCTCTCTCTCGCTTTATACAATACAAATTATACATTGTAATTTGCATAATCTGTGTTTGTATAAAGCGAGAAAGAGAGAAAGACAAAAGAGAATTGGGCATGGGAAGATCTGTATTTGTATAATTATAAGTATATTGGATGAAAATATATGTATTCGTATTTGTATATGTAGTTTTCTCTCGCTTTATACAAAAACAAACGCATTTTATACATTTGTGTTTGTATAAAAGCGAGAGAGGCGAGGGAGAGACTGGCGAGAGTAGCGAGCGAGAAACCTAGAGAGAGAGGCTATTTACTACGGGTTACAATTAAATCAAACTGTGGTTATAACATTTAATTTGAATTAATAATTTGTTATTTTATACAATTTTCCCATAAAAATTTTACAACTTTAAAATTGACCCAAATCAACTCCATATTTGATATGTAACCTTCTAATATATCAATACCAATAACTTCCAACGTTAGATTTAACGTAAGCCTTCAAAATTTAGTAGACCGCTTTACCTTTTCTCAACAAGTTTTTTTCAAACTTAACACAATCGAATAATGATGTTCTCTAATTTTACTCAACTAAACAATCCACAAATTTGTTAAGAATAAATAATATAATCTCAATAAAACATTATACACTTAATTCTAATAAAAAATAAGTCTTCAATTTTTACAAATAAATAATAAATCTTCAATTTCCACAATTACTGTACAAATATTAGATGCCGCAATAAACACAATGCGAATTACAAAGCCTTCGAATTAAAACGAATTTGGAATTTTGAGTTTTAAATTTATAAACTAAAGATATTTTGGACAATTCTTCAAATGTTTAGTTCTTTAATTGTTGTGTCTTGTTTCACCTGGTCTTGAATTATAACCTAATTGTTTTCATAGAAGCTTTGTAGTAGGTGATCAAAATACTTAAAAGTTTGAGAGTTTATTTTCCAGATTAGGAGTGTAGTCTTAAAAGAGGTTAATTGTTTGTTACAATGGGTTTGATAGTAAGAGTGTAAGGTGTTAGACTTAGTCTTTTTTATTATAGTATTGTAATTTAAAAATCACTCGAGTTTTTGTGGAGATTTGAGGGACATCTTATGAGGGTAGATCCTGATTTTTCACTTTCTTGAGCAGTGGCGGAATCAAAATTTTCACTAATGTGGTTCAAATACGAAGAAGTGAATACATGAAGAAGTCAATCTACTATATATACATAAAAAATAATTTTAATAATGTATAAAAAGTGTAATTTTTCAACGAAGGAAATTCGGATCAACCCTTGAGTCCTTACTACCTCCAACCCTACCCTCGAACAAGGAGTTTTTCATAATAATTTTTTTATATTGTTTTCATCGTGCAATTTACTTCTTGTTTGATGACCGAAGAACTTGGTTCTGCTATACAATAGGTAATATAGCTAGAATAAGAAATATAAATACAAGCTCGATAAGTAGTAATCAATTGTACTATTTTTCAGATAAAATATTGAACATAATAAGGAAGATGCATAATAGATGATGAAGTGAATGGAGGGCCTACTTTCTTAGGTCTCGTGGGACAACAAAGGAGGACTTGCACAACTCCTCGTAAGCTCAATCCTAACAAAAATAAGCACAAAAGTGCAGCAGCAATAACGTCTAAAACAGTCCGCACACAATCAACAAACAAGAAGGCAAATAAGAGAGCAAATTTGGGAGGCAAGTGCCAATTTTCTTTGTATTTCTCTAAGTGTTCCTTTACACAAGTGAACTCCTTACAATAGCTTATACAAGCTGTAAAATAAAGACTAAAAACGTAAAGGGACAAGGTCCCAAGAGAAAGATTAAAAAGGGTGTCTTTACAAAAGTCAGAGAGTAGATGAGAGAAGGTGGAATGTCCCTATCACAAGTCAGCCTTGTCCCATCTCTTGGGGCCCATTTGGGCTGATAGTCAAGGTCACTAATTACTCACCAAGGATCTTCAAATTATCTCCCAAAGCTGGAATATAATTGGCACGCCGTTTGAGACCCGTTGAATCGCAATACGAATCTGCCCCGCTCCTGGAACTGCTGAATTTTAATGCAGCTTCTTTCGGGGTGGCACACGCTCCCCTACCTGATTTGATGACGACCCTGGCCCGACACAATTGCAAATAAGTATGGACTTTGTCACGAACTGCCTCAAATCCTCATATTTCTCCCACGTTGCCTCATCCGGTGCCGTTATTTTCCAATGGACAAAGAATTGCAAGCTCGAATTGTTCCAGCCCTTGCCGCGAACCAATTGATGATCAATAATTGCCTCGATTTGTCTGTCCACGGCTGGTGGAGTAATGAATATTTAAGCTCTACCGGACTACCCCCAATCCCTGTCTTCCACGTCTTCAAAATACGATTTTAATTGACTAGCATGGAAGACATGATGTATCTTCAAGTGATTGGGCATCTCAACCCGATACGAGATTCTGCCCGCCTTAGCAATAATCTTGAAAGGACCCTCGTAGCGACGAATCAAACTTTGACTCACACCTCGCAGCGACTTGAATTGTCTAGGATTGAGTTTGATCATAACTCGATCCCCAATTCGATAGTCGACTGGTCGCTGCTTTTGATCCACAAATTTCTTCATTTTTCGGGCTGCCTTAACAAGATATGATCGTGCAAGATCAACTTGTTCTTCCCAGGCTTTCACCATGTGATAAGCACCCGAACTCTTCAAACCAGCATCGACGGACAAGGATTATGGCGTATTGGGTTGTTGCCCGGTAACCAATTCAAATGGACTCCTTCCCATCGGCTCACTCCGCTGCAAATTATATGAGAATTGGGCAGTGTCAAGCAACTTCGCTCAATCCTTTTGATTGGAACTAACATAGTGCCGCAAATAGCACTCAAAGAGTGCGTTGATCCGCTCTGTTTGCCCATCTGTTTGAGAATGAAAGTTGGTCGAGAAGTGCAACTCCGAACCAAGAAAATTGAATAACTCTCTCCAAAACGCACCAGTGAATCGAGGATCTCGATCACTAATAATGTGTTTGGGTATACCCCAATGCTTTACGATATCTCGCAAAAATATACGGGATTCCTTCTTGGCTTTGCAGCTGGCCGTCGTGGCTGTGAATATCACATATGTTGTCTCATGGTTTTTCAGCAATAGGCAATGGCTCAAGCAGTCCACCCGGCGCCTTCGTTTCAACTTTATTTTGTTGACAAACAAGGCAAGTACGTATATAGATCTCAATGTCATCTCGCATCCGAGACCAATAATAAGAGGACTCCAACAACGCCGATGTCCTTTTCTGCCCCGGGTGACCAGCCCATGCCGTATCATGACCCTTCTTGATCAAAGTACACCTAAGGTTAGCCCACTTTGGCACGTACACACGTCTGCCCATAGTGTACAACAAACCATTCTCCTCCTAAAACTTCTTCGTCTTGCCTTGTTGGGCCAAAACAAGAAGTTGATTTGCCACGGGGTCATGCTACATACCTTCCTTAATATCATCAATAACACTGCTGTAAATTGAACTAATAATCGCAGCCAAGGCAGCCTTGTGACTAAGCGCGTTAGCTACAACATTAGCCTTATCCGTCTTGTACTCAAACGTGAAATCAAATTCAACCAAGAAGTCTTGCCAACGGGCTTGCTTAGCAGTCAACTTCTTTTGGGACTGAAAATAACTTTGTCCGTTTTAACAACAAAGTGAGCACCCAATACATAATGACGCCAAGTCCTTAGACAATGGATTACAATCGTCATCTCCCTCTCATGAGCAGAATAGCGTCTCTCCGCATCATTCAATTTTCTGCTTTCAAACGCTATCGGGTGGCCCTCTTGCATAAGGACGCCACCAATAGCAAAATCAAATGCATCAGTATGAATTTTGAAAGCCTTAGTGAAATCGGGCTGCGCCAAAACCGGCTTATCAGTAATGGCTGCCTTGAGCTTTTCAAAGGCATCGTGACACAAATCAGTCCACTCCCACTCATGACTCATTTTCAGCAAGTTGGTGAGTGGATCAACAATAGCCGAATAGCCAACTATGAAGCGCCGATAATAATTAGCGAGGCCAAGAAATGACCGTAATTCGAATACCTTTGTTAGAGCCTCCTAATCCCGAATCGCCTCCATCTTATCGCTATCCATCCTTATTTTCCCATGGCAAATAATGTGTCCAAGGAACTGGACAGTGGGCTGTACGAAGCTGTATTTTTCCCGCTTCACGCACAAATCATTATTACGCAAGACTTTGAACACTTTGCACAAATACTCAATATGCTCCTCCATGTTGTTGCTATAAACGACAATGTCGTCCAAATAAATAACTACAAACTGATCCAAAAAGGGATGGAACAACTTGTTCATCAACGTACAAAACGTCGCTAGAGTGTTTGTCAAATCGAAAGGTATGACCAGCCACTTAAAATCTCCACAACGAGTGACACAAGTCATTTTTGGCTCATCACCTTCGACAATCCGAACTTGGTAATAACCCTTTCTCAAGTCCATCTTCGTGAACACTTTGGCCTGCCCCAAACGATCAAATAAATCAGCGATCAAAGGAATATGATATTTGTTTTTTATCGTGACCTTGTTTAGGGCCCAATAATCAATACACAAGCGCATCGTCCCTTCCTTCTTCTTTTGGAACAAAACGGGTGCACCAAATGGCGTCTTAGAAGGCCTAGTATGTACAACATCAAGCAGCTCCTTAAGTTGCTTTCTAAGTTTCTCCAATTTCGGGGATGCCATACGATAAGGTGTCATGGCAGATGGCTTTGCCCCGGGAACCAATTCAATTTGGTGATCAAATTTCCTTCGTGGTGGTAACCGTTGGGGAAGTTCTTTCGGCATCACGTCCCTATTATAAAAAAGAACTTGTTCAATACAAGGAGACAAATCTACTATCTCAATTGAGTCTCTGACGCCTTCGACAAAGGCAACAAGAAAGGTTGGTTCCCCTTTCTTAAAGCCCTTAACAATCTGCATAGTGGACAAGTGCATCCCATATTGTGGTACCCGAATAAGGGGTACCACGCAAGAACCTTCGGCATCGCTGATGTGAAGTTGGTTGATGCGGTGAAATAAACGCATTAATCTCATACCAAAAATTCAGCCCCAAAATAATGTCAAACATATCCATGGGCGCAATAGTGAAGTCCGTCAACCCATTACATCCTCCTAAATCAATGAGGACTTTAGGAGCGAAACCATGGACAATAGTGGGGAGGGCATTGAGGGTTTTCAACATCATATTGCTGGCAACATAATTCAAGCAAAGGTCCTCGACCCTTTTCTCCGTTACAAAGTTATATGTTGTATTAGTGCCCACCATAATTCAAACATCTTTGCCATTCAACTTGGCATTGATGAACAGTGATTCGCGCAGCCTTATACTAGCCGGCTGGGCAGCCAACGCAACAAGCGTCATGTGATTACACAACGCCATATGATTAAACAGACTAACATCCACGTTCTTTCCCTTGTCACCCCACCAACCTGTCCACCTTGCTCCTCGGAAGGTCCTCCAATTTGCAATACAGCCTGCTCTTACTGCTTTTGAGCAGCAACCATAGCATTTAACTTACTCAACAATGGACAATAACGGGCAGCGTGAGTAGTCTCACCACAAATATAACAGCCCTCATGATGTGGAATGTCTTTCTTACGATTCTCATAATTTTTGCGAAAATTAGAAGGCTGATTACGATTGTTACCTCTCGCGTCGCTGCCTCAATTTGGAACAGGCTTGACTTTGTTCTGATTATTATCCACATTGGGAGGAAATTTTTTGCTCCGATTGACACTCCTCTTCGCTGCATCTGCTCGAAAATCAGTAAGCGATTCAGCCACTACGATCGCTTCATCAACGTCATTGACTTGCCGCCTTTGAAATTCTTGTTTGGCCTAATTTTGGAGATCATCCAAGAAGTAAAACAACAACTCATTGCTGGACAAACTCAAAATTTGAAGAGTGAGTTTCGTGAACTCTTTCTTATAGTCACGAATAGAGGACGTTTGCTTTAATTACCTCAACATCCAACGAGCCTCATGCACTACGTTTTGAGGATAGAATTATCGATTTAGCTCCTCCGTGAACTGCCCCCAATCATCGATGGAGCAGACCACTCTCTCCATGTCTGTCTTCTTCCTCCGCCACCACAACATAGTGGTGTCGCTCAAATACATAGCCGTTGTCCGGATCTTGGCAGCCTCACTAGTCATGTTCACATGCTCGAAATAAACATTCATTTGCCACAAAAAATTCTCAACGTCTTGGGCATTCCCTTCACCATGAAACTCCTTTGGTTTAGGAGCCTCAATACATGTCTCACGAACTGTAACGGGACAAGCAACTCACGCACCGACAGTCTCATCAACTTGCCTTTTCAAAGTCTCAAACTCTCTATGAAAAGAGAAAAGAGCTTCGAAGAGCTTGAGCTTAAAGTTGGTCAGCGCTTCCTTGTTCACCTCATCAAGCTCAATAAGGTTACTTTTCACCTCATCAAGGCCCTCGAGAGCTATCATTTCAAGAGAACTAAAGTTTTTCTCAACAACCACAAGTCGCCTATTCAAGGCCGACAAACCAACCTCAACTCCGATAATCTTCTCATCGAGTTGGCTAGTGTCGGAACCTTCTCCTTCTTCCCCAAGGATTCTGCCACAAATATGTGGGTTAGAAGAAGAGTCTCTTACCTTACTTTTATCACGTTTCTTGGTAGCATCCTTCCGAACCTCCTGCTCCTTCTCTTGACTACCATCTTCGTTGCGTTGAGACTTCGACGTCATGCTTAAACCAAAGCTCTGATACCACTTGTCACGGGCCTATTTTCTTAGGTCTCGTGGGACAACAAAGGAGGGCTTGCATAGCTCTTCTTAAGCTCAATGCTAACACAAATAAGCACAAAAGTACAGCAACAATAACGTCTAAAACAGTCCACACACAATTAGCAAACAAGAAGGCAAATAAGAGAGCAAGTTTGGGAGGCAAGTGCCAATTTTCTTTGTATTTCTCTAAGTGTTCCTTTACACAAGTGAACTCTTTACAATAGCTTATACAAGCTGTAAAATAAAGACTAAAAATGTAAGGAGACAAGGTCCCAAGAGAAAGACTAAAAACGGTGTCTTTACAAAAGTCAAAGAGTAGGTGGGAGAAGGTGGAATGTCCCTATCACAAGTCAGTCTTGTCCCCTCTCTTGGGGCCCGTTTTGTCTAATAGTCAAGGCCATTAATTGCTCACCAAGGATCTTCAAGTTATCTCCCAAAGCTAGAATATAATTGGCACGCTGTTTGAGACCCGTTGAATCACAATATGAATCTTCCTCGCTTCCGGAACCGCTGAAATTTAATGTAGCTCCTTTTGGGGTGGCACAATGCACATATATAGTCCTATTTGGCTTCATTGGTTAGTGGTTATTGCTTTGTCGGACTACAGATGAGCTTTTACAGGCCAAAAGGCATATAGTATTTAGTTTTTGTACTAATAATAATGGACTTTTAAGTCATCTGCGGCTCCTTAAAGTTGTCCGCATAATTCATTTAGACATCTCAACTATGATTAGTACCTGTTGAACACCTCTACCCTCTCGAATTTGAACCATTTAGACACTTTATGCAGATGTGGCACAAAAAGTGTAATTCACATCTTGGTGAGTGCGTGAAATCAATATTTTAACGTTTTTCCTTTTCCTTTTTTTTTTGTTTTGTATTTCTCATTATTTTTTTTAAAAATAACAATCTTTTTCTTCTTCCTCTCTTTCAAAACCACACATCTACTGCAACCAGTACTTCTTCAATAGAATCCATCACCATTCTCCCCCACAAATTTCCTTCTCTTTTAAATCATCTTATCATTGTCTACTTCCATCTATTTTTTTTCCAGAAAAAAAGATGAAGATCACCAGTTCTTTGTAGGATAAAATGGAGATTATTATATCGTCTTCTTTGCTGGAAAAAATGGAGACCATCTATATCTACTTTGCCGGAAAAAATGGAGATCATTATTCAAATATTTTGTCTCCCTCTTCACCTCTCCCCACACACACCCCTTCTTCCTCACAAATCGAACAAAAAAAAATAAAAAAAACGAATCTTTTAAGAAAACACCATCAATTTAAATGAAAATAAGAAAGAAGGCATAAAAATGATAAATTCATTCATAATATATCTTAAAACCTCTAAAAAAAAATTAAATGGAGGTTAACAATGGTGGACAAGACAACTGTTAGGGAAAGAGAAGAAATGGAGAGGTTTGAGGTGGGTGGGGTTAAGGGGTGTATAATTTTTTTAGTTTAAAGTATTTTTTTTTAGTATTTTGTTATATTCAAAATTCATTTTTATGATTATTTTAAATTAAAATGCCACGTGTCTTCATTTGATTTGTCATTTTGCCACATCATATGCATGTGTATTAGACGCACATTCTCTTTAGACTAAGTGTCAGAAAAATGTTCAATAAGAACTTATTTTTTAAGATTGGAGTGTCTAATAGGAAATTAGGTTTGTTAAAATGTTTAAGTGAATTATACGGACAACTTTAAAGGGCCACAGATGACTTGAGCCAATAATAATTCAACAAAGATAATCTAACAAACTCCGAATCATACACCTGCTTTTTATCAACATATATACTTTGGATCTACACATATAATTGACCTTTTTTTTTTTATTTCTTTTGGGCCACTTTGATTAATCTCCCATATTTTTCTGTCTCCACTTATTAAAGATTAAACATATTTAGGATCCATTTGATTATAAAAAATAAAAGTAATTTTTTTTTTTGGGGGGGGGGCGGGGGTGGGGGTTTCATTTTTCGTAAATGTTTTTGGCAAAAAAAAAAACCATTTATATTTTATAAAAACAGCCCACCATTAATTAATCTCAACTTGACAAGCTTGAGAAACGCACCATGAAGGCACTCACTCTACCTAAGTAGGCAACCACCTATGTACTGTATTTCTGTATATGATGTATTTATAGTTATTTCACTCTCATGTAATGACATTATTTCATAGAACTTATTAAAAATAATGTTAATATTAAACTTGGTTGCTGCTTTGTGAGTTGAGAAAACTTCAGTAGCTCCTACTCAGCTACTCTGACCTGTGTAATTAATTATAAGTAGGTTGGAGCTTATAATTTGAGTTTAATTTTTTCTACTGAACATGTTTATTATAAAATGAAAATATCAATTTATGGGTGTTTTTGAATAATTTTTAAAACTCATGCGTATAAATTATATTATTTTGAAAAATTAAATATTTTTTTTCAAAAATTATGATCAAACACATAGTGAAACTTTATCAAAAAACTATTCGCCAAAAATATTTTATCTATGATTAAATACTAACTTAAAATAAACTTTGCAATATCCTTGAAAACTTCCAAAATGTAATTAGGAAAAACGAATTGTACCATATTAATGATTGGGAGCAGAGATGATTACAAATCCATGATTTTTGACATGATTTGTTTGAAGTTTGAAAAACAAATTTAAGTATTTGAAAATTGGAAGTTTATGTTTGGAGTTTGTACACGAATGATCACTTAGAAAGAAAAAATTGAAGTTTTATTTTTATAAAAGAATTTGGAATACTCCTTTTTTTTTCTTTTTCTTTTTTGGAAATACTCCTCAAACTTATTCTTCAAATTTCTATTTTAAGCTAAGTTGCTCGTACTCTCCAAAAATGATACTGCACCTGTGTCGGATCCTTCAAAAATACACTATCTTTAGAGGATCCGACACACACTTGTCGACATTTTGGAAGAGTCCGAGCAACATAGATTTATAGATTTTAAGTGTGAACTTGAAATAATGGACCAAATTATAAAACATATACTGAAAATACCGTAATGCT
>JAJOOR010029916.1:0-14245 GCA_036250505.1 Solanum acaule | reverse complement strand
AACAATGTCGAGGATTACCCCTCTCGGTTGTTGTTGTTGCTGGACTTCTTGGAAAAATGGACCCAACACATGATAATTGGAAGAAGGTTGAGGAAAATCTGAACTCATTCTTTGGTACGGTGTCAGAACGGTGCCAATCAATTCTGTCTCTGAGCTACAATTATTTGCCCCAATATTTGAAGGCTTGTTTTCTCTATGTTGGAGGTTTTCCAGAAGACAGAGAGATTCATGTTTCCAGGTTGATTAAGCTATGGATTGCTGAGCAATTCATAAAGGCAAGAAAGGAAAAAAGATTAGAAGTAGTGGCAGAGGAGTATCTACAAGAGTTAATTGATAGAAGTCTAATTTTGATTGATAGATTAACGGATAATGGAAGGATGAAAACTTTCAAAATTCATGACCTTCTTCGCCAACTATGCCTAAGTGAAGCTCATACTGAAAATGTTGTGCATATCATGAATGGGAATGATCTCGAAGCCATAGATGATCAACGTCGAATGATCCTTCTGTCTAAAGTTGAAGAGAAGCATGGTTATCGTATGCAACATAGCAGTGGTATTATCCGCACCTTTATTTCAATGCAAGAATATTTTCGAGTATGGATGTGTTCCATTGTTTCACAGTTCAAGTTGCTTAAGGTATTGGACGTGTTACCAATCCTGTACGATTTATCTGGTGTAATACCTGAGCTTGTACATTTGAGATACGTTGCTGCAGGAATTGATAAAGCTATTTCACTAGACAAATTGAGAAATCTACAGACCATAATTCTTCAAAGAAATATCGTTATCAATGGACCAAGAGAGTTGGAGCAGCCAGTAGATATCTGGAGAATGTCAGAGCTAAGACATTTGGATATCAGATGGCCACTATGTATATCTAATCCTGTTGAAGCAGAACACCCTTTGTGCCTTCTGAATAACTTGCAAACACTTTATCTCCGTAAATCTCCTTTTGTTGTGGAAATCATAAGAAGAACTCCCAATCTAAAAAAGCTAAAGTTGTTTATAGATGATTCTGATCATCCTGACTGGCCTTCAATTATTGATTCTCTAAATCTTCTAGAGGATCTGGAGAAGCTATTCATAAAGGTGGAGAGCATTGACGTGAACATTTTCTCTGGAGATATTTTGTCTTGTAAAATCAAGAAATTGATATTATCAGGTATTCATATACCATGGGAAGTTGTGAATTTGCTGGCTAATTTACCCAATCTTGAGGTGCTCAAAGGGTATCGTGCATTTGCTGGAACAGATTGGAAAGTAGATGAAGATGTTGTGTTTCACAAATTAAAATATCTACAACTGTATCGACCCTATGGTCTGAAAAGGTGGGAATTAGCAGCTGGTAGTTATAATTTTCCGGTGCTTGAGCAACTAATATTGTGTGGGTTGGATGAATTGGAGGAGATTCCGGAGAGTATTGGAGATATAATGACACTAAAATTCTTCCAAATAGTTCATTGCAGCTCTGCTGTAGAGAATAGTGCAAAGAAAATTCAACAAGAGCAACAAAGCTTGGGAAATTATGAGCTTCAAGTTCAAATTATTCCTGAGGTATGTTAAAATTCCATCTTTGATAATTAGTCAATTCTCTCTTCCTATTTCCTTTCATATATTTTTTATTTCACCTGCTAAATAGGCTTATACTAATATATATCAAAGAAACATTTTATTAGGCGATAGCGAGCAACCCCAACTCAAAGGGATATTTTGTTAGGTAAAAAACGATCCAAGGGTATATGTGCGTGCTGGCTGTGCTCTATTTAAGAGTAATTTTGATTCTTTTTTGAATTTACAATTGCACGGAGTTTCAGGGATTGATATTAATTTTGATGCTCATATGCAAATATTGGCTTTTTATATATATATATATATATATATATATATATATATATTTACAATTTCATTCTTATGTTTCTTTTCCAATTCGTTTTCTAAACTAAAAATAGCATAGTTCATCAATTTTGAACGTTTGAAATTCTTGTTCGGAGGTGAAAATCCAAAGTCAATGATTAATTAGGTGTATTAAAATTCAGAATTTTCCTAATTGTATAAATCCAAAATTTGTATATGCTTACCCTAGCTTGTATATAATTATCATGTTGATACATTTGATTTGTATAAGTTCTGAATTTTTTTTAAATGTATAAATACAGGATATTGTATATACTTACCATTGTTTTAATTCTCCTGATCACTTCTCATACAGTACACCTTGAAGTTTTGTCCAAATTTTATTCTTTATTTTTGTTGATAATAACAATTTGTCTGATGTCTTTGTTTTCTACTTTTCTGGACTCTTTTGGTGTTGGACAAAAAAAAGTATTGGGAAGACTAATTGGAGCTCGCCAATAATAGGTGAATTTTTGCTGCTACTCTTTAAAGGTTGCTTTTTTGCATTTGTTTTTCATTTTTATATTACCTCCCTCTTGATTGTTATTGTCAATTGCTTTATGGAATATGTATGTTGTTTTGCTCACTGATTATTCTATACTTACCCAGGTTGATTTGATATGTCCTTTAACTTGGCCTCATATCACATATATGTCCTCCAACTTTGGATCTGCACAAGTAAACACTTAAATTTGTATAAAGTTGAACATATAAACGCACATGTCTTATATGACATCCTACATGACAATTTGTGTCCTATGTTGTTATGAGGCCAATAGGGTTTGAACTCACAACCTTAAGAAACTTTCACAACCCCTTAACCACTAGTCTAAACCTTCCACTACGTGACACCCCTCGGCCAAGAGTGGGTCCGCCCTTGTATGTGGTATCCTACACGTATATATTAAGCCACGTAGGATTCATGTGTTTACTTGTTAAATTTTATACAAGTTAAAGTGCCTACTTGTGCACACCCAAAGAGAACATATCTATATATATATAATAAAAGAAGAACAGTCAGAGAGGATCAGGTTATTGTCAACTGAGTTGGCTTCATCACATTGGTTCTTCCTTCTTTTTAAGCTTTTAAGATTTGAGGATTACATTTTTCATGTCTCAACTGCTATGTTTGATGGATGTCTCGGAATTTAGTTACTGTTGTGACTTAAGCTTTTATCGAGTTAAAGTTACTGATAATTCATTATCATATAGTAATGTTAGTTTTAAAGCTTGAAGGAGGGTCTAAAGGTGGCGTCAATAATATCACGTCTTGCCACCATATATAACAAAGTAGATTTTGCCGCCCTTCCAACCCAACTTACTTCACTTCCTATGTAACTTTACTTCTCATGTAATGTATGTATGTATCTCCTTCATCTTTTGAGTTTACTGTCTATTTGTTTTACTCTGTGCCTGTTCTGCATTTGGTTTGATCTTGAGTTGTGTTTTTCATTTAATCAAATCTATGTCTTCGGATATATGTTCATACTAGTTTCTAGGAACGTGCGTTGCACGTTTGTTTCTTACTGTTTTATAAAATTTGTACATGATTGAATTTTTGTTGGTAGTTAGTTATTCATTTCACATTATTTTTAAAAATAATAGAAATTGCTACCATAAAGTATCCTTGGAAAATGAAAACATATAAGAAATTGCTATAACAATAACAACATATCCAATATAATCATATAAGTGAGGTCTTAAAAAAATCTATACGTATGCATCCTTACTTTTACCTTGAAAATATAGAGAGGTTGTTTACCATGGACCCTTAGTTCAAGCAGTACTTTACTAAGTACTACATAAGAAAAGATTATTATTGAGAGAAATAAGAAAAGAAAATTTATTAACATAAAATAGAATTTGCATGCTGAATTTCACCTGAAATTGGAGAAAGGAAACAAAACAAAAATTGTTTCTGAGATTTACCTTAAAGGAATAGAAGATCATTGATTCGGTCTCGTAATTTGAGGAACACAAAACCTGATTGAAAGAAAAAACAAATATTGAAATGGAAAACATTATTACCTAATGTAATTATAATAATCTATATCTTATTACCTAATGTTACTCTTAAAATTCTGCACTTTTGTGTGTCAATGTATATAAGTTACCTAAATTAATGGTTAAATGGTACATGAAAAGTTTGATATTACTAATAATATATATATATATAAAATACTTAATTAATTAAATATTTTATAATTTTGTTTATTTAATTTAAGGGTAAAATGGTAATTCAATATTATACTTTGAAACTTCACACTTCACGTGGGTTGCACGTATAACCCAGGTAGTACATACACTATAAATCATACTTATTACTGCAGTATAAACATAAAGTTTTCAGTGATAAAAATACAAACTGAAATTGATGAGCAAATAGCTTAATAAAATTACTTCTTTGTTGAATGAGTGATAAGATATAGTGTAAACCTACAAAATTGAACATCTCAATATTTCATAAAGATTTAAGCTATATAAAAGATCAGGTGGAAGGTATACCCATCAATCAAGAATAAGAAACTTGATATTAACATATGACAATATAGTGAAAGTATCGACTCCAACAATCCTTTGTCACAATCTACATATAACTAATATTGTTATTCTAATAATATAGCTTTTTGTCATGCTTTCCCTATTAAAATTCTAATAATATAGCTTTTTGTCATGCTTTCCCTATTAAAAAAATGAAGTATTAGAAAGACCCTAGTAGGAAAAGACAATAATCTAAAATATTAACTAAGTACTATAAACAACATATTTATAAGTAATATACATACTATTTACTTACCATTAAAAGAAATCTGGACAAATAGACATTATCCAACTGCTAGAACTTTATCCCTGTGCGTATTTTGCAAATTAATGAATTACATTTATAGTTAAGGAAGAAGTTGAGGGGTCACATTAGTATATGACAGGACATTAATATACTTATTGGAGAGAAGTTTGATGGTCACGTCACATATACGTCAGTTGGTGAAATTGATAATAACTCATCAAAAAAATTGACTAACAACTGAAAGAGAATTAAATGGGAGTAAAAGGAATGATGGATATAAGTTAATTTTTGTATGTTCTTTTAAAATGATTATTTAACTTTTAAAGGATGTTATCTATTATTTAGATTTATTGTAGGGATAAAATGGTAATTCAACTTTGTATTTTGAACCTTTTAATATAATATGATATGATTATTCGTTTCAACTGAATTTGGAGCTTTTTGCTTCTTTCGGAGCCACGGAAATTTCTAATTTTATTTTTTTTGGTGCCTAAAGCCACTATTCTGCTCTTTACTAAATTGGCTTTAGGATTCTGTTCTTTACACTTTGAACTTAAATTCATTTTCCCTCTTCTTTCGCAGGTACTTCTTCTTAAGCTCTAACTAAACATCGGAAAGCAGACGAGATGCAGCACTACGTAAATAGTGCAAGATGTAAATAGCGCAACCACAAACGATTGTCAACATCTATGTATATATATACATATAACCTTTAAACGAAATGTGTGTGTGTGTGTGATAGACTGTCTCTGTAGACTGAATGTGTGCATTTAGCTAAAGCAAGCAGCAGGTCAATATGCCTGCTGAGTGTAGTTGAGTCATTTGACCTGATTTCTTTTTTCTCATTGGTTCATATTATTGCAGCTTTGTTTTCCTTCTACTGTAAAGACATTTTTAGCCCATATTTTATTGCCCACTATTAATAGTAGTGTAAACTGGCTTCCTTGTGTCATCATTTGTCAACAAACCCATCAATTGTTTAGTGCACTACACCTTGTTTCACAATTATAAAAATAGATTGTGTTCTCATCCATCATCTCTTTTAATTATTAAACAAATGGTATGTCTTTGTACCACACTTAGTAGAAAAAGATGGAAATAAAAAAAAATTAATCGTTTGGACAAAACCTCTAAGCCTAATAATAACAAAGCAGAGAGATCAAATCTGCAAATTGTAATAATTGTCTATCGAACTTTTCTGCCCTGCAAGAAAAATGGCTTATGCTGCTATTTCTTCACTTATGTATACATTGAACCAACTCTTGAAACCTAATCAATCTTTGGTTTGTCGATGCTGTACCCAACAACATCTTCAATCTCTTTATCAAACTCTTTCTGCTTTGCAAAATTTCCTTGACGATACTACGAAGGATATTGAAACTCTTAAGGTATGTAATTCACTAAATCTTACTGCAGTTATATGTTCTTTTTAATAATAATTGATTCATCGATTTTCAATTTCAAGGTTATAGAAAAGAGGATCATAAATGTAGTATACAAAGCAGAAGATAGAATTGATTCAAGTCTAAGAAGTGGATTGCTGAGCAATTTGTAAAGGCAAGAAGCAATAAAAGGTTAGAAGTGGTGGCAGAGGAATATCTACAAGATTTAACTGATAGAAGTTTAATTTTGGCTGGTAAACAAAAGGCTAATGGAAAGATGAAAACTTGCAAAATTCACGATCTTCTTTGCCAATTATGCCTAAGAGAAGCTCATACTGAAAATGTTGTGCATATCGTGAATGGGAATGTTGTCATGTCCTCAGAAGCCATATCTGATCAATGGCGAGTGATCGTTCCATCTGAACTTCAAGAGCTGCAAGTTTATCCTACAAGACATAGGAATGTTATTTCAAGTATAACACGCACCTTCATTTTAATGCAATCCTTTTCTTTATATTTTCCAAAAGGGATTTTCTCTATTGTTTCACCGTTGAAGTTTCTTAAGGTGTTGGACGTATTACCAATTAAATATGATTTCTCTAGTGTAATACCTGAGCTTGTACATTTGAGATATGTTGCTGCAAGAATTAAGAAAGCTCTTTCACTAGCCAAATTGAGAAATCTACAGACCATAATTCTTGTAAGTTATAACCAAACAGAGTTGAAGCAGCCAGTAGATATCTGGAGAATGACAGAGCTAAGACATTTGGATATTAGATCGCCACTATATATATCTAATCCTCTTAAGGCAGAAGATGGAGAACAACCTTTGTTTCTCAATAATTTACAAACACTTTATCTCCGTAACTCTCCTCTGATTGCAGAAATCATTAGAAGAAGTCCGAATCTAAAAAAGCTAAGGATATCAGATAGATCTAAGCTTCCTGACTGTCGTGATATTTTTGATTCTCTAATTCTTCTAGAGGAGCTGGAGACGCTACACATGGAGCTCGATATGGTACACAGAGAGCTGATGATTTTCCCTCCTAATCTCAAGAAGTTGACATTATCGTCGACGAGATTACCATGGGAAGTTATGAATTTGTTGGCAAATTTACCGAATCTTGAGGTGCTCAATGGGAATTATGCATTTATCGGAACAGATTGGAAACTAAATGAAGATGTTGTGTTTCACAAATTAAAATATCTACAACTGAATGGGTGCTTTCATCTGAAAAGGTGGGAAGCAGCTGGTAGTGATAATTTTCCTGTGCTTGAGCAACTAATACTGCATCACTTGTATGAATTGGAGATTCCTGAGAGTATTGGAGATATAATGACACTAAAATTCATCCAAATTAATTATTGCGGAGCTGCTGTACAGACAAGTGCAAACTCATATGCCAGTAGAATATTGAGAGTAGGTTCAATGTTCGCTAGAAGTCTTTTAAGTCTTGTCACAAACTCATATGCCAGTAGAATGTTGAGAACTTGTAGCACTGAGAAACTACAATTTTATAATATCGGACCGAGACAGGCTTAAATAGAGTGATATAGATAATGATATTCATATAGTCGATATCCAACTTGTTTGGAACAGAGACAGTTGTTGTCTTAGCTAGTGATAGCTGTTAATCAATAGTTTATTAGTTAATGAATCATTTTTTATAGTAATTATGCTCACAAGCTCTCTGCAAATAAATTTCAGATATGCATCGCGAGCCAAGGCACAAAATTTTGAGATTTATGCTCCAAATGCAACATTTGAAGATCCCCTTATGCGTGCAGAGAGGTATGCTTAACTTGTCTATCTTATAGTACCCTTGTTTAGTAGTAGGCAAATGTTTCACTTTGGACAAGTGCCTTCAATTGATCATGCTGAATAAGAGCAAGAATGAAACATTTTTACGTGCTTCGGCTGCAGAATTTCTCAGTGCAATCATTTTATATGATAAAGAAGATAACGGAAAACAATACAGAAGTGCTTGTATTTCTGAATCAGAAGTAACTCGAGTCCGACCCTTTTATGCTAAACTGAGGTTTACAAGATAAATCATCATCAACATAGGCTTATCCTTTCAATAGGTGGGATTTAGTCCCTTAATAAGAGAAATGAGGCCTGAATTGGCTTTCAACAACATTCTTGTTATATTAGAAAAGAGGAGCAAACAAGAAACTAATTTCAGTCATAAACGGTTCTGTCATGCTTTCTTTAGTATTTTGTCTTGGTTTTTTTACTTCCATTGTTTTCTTTGTTCCAAACTGCTTTATAATGCTTTACTTGAGCCGAGCATCTATCAAAAACAACATTTTTACCTCCTAAGGTAGGGGTAAGGTCTATCTATGAACACACTACTCTACCGAGACCCCAGACCCCAGTTGTGGAATTACACTGAGTATGTTGTTGGTTAATTGAATTGAGAGGTTCTAAGTAAAAATTCAGAGTAATGCTTGCTTTCTGTTATCTTCCTTTCACACGTCTAGTAATTAGTTTTGCAGCTTTTAACATATGGATATCATAATTTTGTTCTTAAACTCATTTCTCAAAAAAAAAAAAAATAGATCATGAAAATATCTAAGGTTCCCAGCATAATATCCGTTGCATGTTGAGAGACTGTAACTACTATGGTTTACGTCAATAGTTCTTAGCCAACCCTTTCTTCTTAAAGTTAATCAATTTATTACTATATCATGTCTTCCTTTAGGCTTGGGATTGTTGTGTATGAACAATTTCAAAATGTTGTTTTTTTTGTACATTTCAGGTCTTCAGTTAGTCGAATCGTGGAGTACAACGTCACAGAGAAAGAAATTTCTCCTGGAAATAAAGAGGTTTAAGATCCCTCCATCCTATTGTGTTTTCTTTTCGCTTTGTTTATTCTCTGCAATAGGACTGACATTATGGTTGATGGCTTCAGATTTTAATGACATAATACATAACTATACCCTTTAACTTGACATCATTTTACATTTATTCCCTTCAACTTTTGGTGTGCACAAGTAAACACTTAAAGTTGTATAAAGTTAAAACATTAAACACACAAGTCATACGTGACATCCTACATGGAAATTTGTGTCCTATGTGGAGTCTAATGCGTGAAATACACCCAAATTAGGCACGTCAGATGTAAAATTTGAGGGGCCCAACAATAAAAAAAACATTGAAAAGACAATTAAATCCTTAATCAATCCTTATATATATATATATATATCTTCATTTTTTAAATTAAATTTCACTTTATTCTAGTTCTAATTTTTTCAACAATTTTCCCTCTTTTTTGCATTATTTGCCATTCATTGCAAAATGCAACCAAATGAAAGTGACATTTAATTATTTTTTTGTTATTGTGAAAAAAAGTTAAAATGATGTTTTTCGTTTTGCCTATATCTATAGTAAGCAAGATGAGGTGAGTATACACTTGTAAAAATTGAATGCAATTAAAGTCCGAATACTTTTAATCAACGACTTTGATCCACACTTAAGGGACTCCTCACATTTTGATTAGGTATCAGATTGCTACTCAAACTTGACAAAAATCTCTGAAAAATTCATTCACACAGTTAATCAAACAGTTTAAGTGCACCAATGTACTTTATAATTTTTAGCACTCTATGTTTATTTTTTGGCCTCCAAAAATTCGTAATTGTAATTTGCTAGTCACTATGACAATCACAATACACAAAGCATCCTGTTTTTTCCATTAAGTATTTGACAACTTAAAGCACAAATACACTTCAAACTAAAGAAAAGAAGGAAAAGTTTATTGATTCTCATGTCTTTCTATATCTATGAGCTGCTCTGAAATAATATTGCAACAAAAACATTAGTTTCCTCTAGTGATTCTCATATTGGCTTGAGCATCTGACCAACAATATGCAAATTCTTATTTGTAAAGTGTTGAACCTTGATACATTGATTAAATTGAGGAAGAAGAATAGGTAACCATTCAAGTATATGAAATTTCAGCACATATCTTGAACAATTTTTCCTTTGATTTGAATATAAGGGGCATGAATTTTAGAAATTTAGATTAGGATTTTTTTGAGAAGAAAGAGAATTTGTTTTCACTTTCACCTTATTCTATATTATAATTTATTTTTATTATTTTTAAAATCTAGATGTACTTATTTTAGTTAGTTGGTAGCAACTGAATGGTTCATTTATCCACGTTGGAGCATTATATCACGTGTTTTGCCTGAAATATTCGAGTGTTTTTAAAAAAAAATAAAATTGATAGTTAGAGTGTCTACTTGTGCGCTTTCAAAATTAATGGTCAAAGTTATAATTTGAAGTCAAGTAAAGGGTCCTATTTATATATTATGCCTTTTGCAAAAGATGTTTCTTTTTGGCAAAACGAATGAGGCTTGTAAGTTGTACTGCCCCATTGCTACAACATGACTTGAACCCTTGACCAATATAATTGGTTAGAGGTGGAGGTGTTTCACCAACTGAGCAAGCCTCACTCGTCTTGCCAAATATATATATATAATGGTTAGTCGTATAGTTTATTCCTATATTTGAATGGTTTTCGAACAATTTTTGCAGCTGGGATAAGAACTATTTATAGAATAGGGAGACAGTAAATGCACCACTTGTTGGGCGCGTGATGGAGGTATCTCGTAGAGCTTTGATGCTTTTCACACATCCTCTACTGGGGTTTGGAAATGATCCCTCCATGTAAATTGCAGTGCACTATTTATAAGTGTTTGAGGATGTAATTTTTTTTCACTCTGATTAAATATGTCGAAGTAAAGTTACATATTGATCCTCCATTTATAGAGTGATAGATTCATCTCGTCAAATGTCAAGAATTGAACGGCAAGGCACAATTCTTACGAGTTCTTCTCACGATTTTTGTGCAGCAGACAAAGCAAACACACTTTGCACTATCTTTTTAATAATGTGCATTAATATGAAGAAAATAATATATATAAAGATATATGTATTAGTAAAGTTGGTTATGCTTAGACTATTGCTTATTCATTATTTAGATTAATATATTCAAGACAATTTTGTCTTTAATCATGTTTATTCATGTACTAGTTTCTGGACAGGTGCGTTGCACATGTGTCCATGTAAATTTTTATTACGATTATAATTCTATGAAAACGGGAATGTACTAAGCATAAAACACAATAATTTCAAATAAATCTTTAAGATACGACTATCAAAATTTCATATAAATTTAAAATTAAAGAAGTCTAATACAGAGAAAGCACACACAAAAAGAAAAAAAAAAACAACATACACATTCTTTAATCATAACAATATAGATGGAAAAAGAAATGTAGAAACAATACATAATTTTTTGAGTTCTTGTAGACACCTTCTCCCATAACCAATGAAAATTCAAGAGTTTTCTTTATCAAGTTAAACTAAAGCAAGAATCAAACAGTATAATAGTGATATAAGTGTTTCAATACTTTAACTATGGAATGAAAAGGATAACCTTGAATAGTGGTCTCATTAAAAACAAGAAAGATGTATTTAAAGAGATAAAAATAAAGGAATATCAAAAGATATCTTAATGTTTGAAATAAAATATTTGGAGGTTATGAATATGAAAAAGATGAGAGTTATGGATATTAAGAGTAACAATTGAATAGGTAATTAGATATGAATCATGTAGGTGAATATTTAAATCAAATAAGGAAAATAATAATAAATAAATTTCAAATATCAAAATTTATTTATTCATTTAAAGTACAATACTTTAGCTACATAAATTATAATTATGAAAAAAGTTATAGGAAGAGGAAGAGTTGAGTAATATAGGTAGAAATTTTTGGAATTATTAATTTAAGCTAAATAAAATGACTACTATTATATAGATATAGATTATACATGATAAACACTATTATTAAATTAGATATTTAATTAGAAATTAATTCAATGAATTCAAAAAGTCATTACACATTTATATATTTTAAAAAATAATACAATTTAATATTTAAATAATTAAATATTTTATATGAATATAATTTATAGCAGGGGTAAAAACGTAATTCAACTTTTAACTTTTAAAAACGTAATACAAATTGGTACAAAAATACCCTTCTTCTACCTTTCGGGCCTAAAATGCCCTTAACGTCAACCTTTGGGCTCTATTTTGCCCTCATCTTTAACAGCCTAAATTCATTAATGACGTGTCACTATCCTATTGGCTATCCTAAAAATTAATTAAACTAATTAAAAAAAAACAGTATCCCACCCATAAACTTACCCAAATACTCTAACCCAACCTTCATCCCCAAACCTTTTAACCTAAAAAACTTAGCTCCAAATCCAAATTAATTAAACTAATTAAAAAAAACAATAGTACACTTATATGGAAGTTATGATATACTCTTTGTTTCTCATACTGAACAAAAGAACATATAATTTGGCATACTGAACGAAAGAACATAGCTTTAGCTAACTTTCGTCTTCTTCTCCCTTTCGTTTATTTTCTTTCATTTTTGCAATTTTCATGTTACAAAAATATGTAATATATTTCTCGACAATAATCGAGTTTCATTTGATTAACAGTATGTTACACGAACATATTATAATTATAATTATAATAATAATAACAAATGCGGTAAAAATAGAATAAAATAAAGTTTTATTTCATGTCGAACCTATTACATGAATTTATAGATCATGATCAAGAGCTCTGGATTTGGATTTGGATTTGGAGCAAGGAGATTTGGATTTGGAGAGCAAGTTTTTTAGGTTAAAAGGTTTGGGGATGAAGCCATGAAGGTTGGGTTAGAGTATATGGGTAAGTTTACGGGTGGGCTATTGGGTGGGTATATGTTTTTTTTAATTAGTTTAATTAATTTTTAGGATAGTGACACGTCATTTTAGGCCCGAAAGGTAGAAGAAAGGTATTTTTGTACCAATTCACATAGTTGAAGGGTATTTTAGGCCCTTTTCCATATATGATATATGATTGATAATTTTGATATTACTAATACTATGTGTCTGTATTAGTTATACACTCTATAATACTGAATAAAATGTATTAGTTATATAAGAAAAAAGGATGAACTAGACTGGTTTTATATAAAAATAATTTTAAAAAAATTGAAAATAAAATAAAATCGAGTGACAGGGTCAGTTTTGCCTCGATTTTTTGGACGGAGGCAGTCCCTGTTTTTTCTTGAAGATGAAAGGTCAAGTATATATGGACCATTCTCAAGCACACATTCCTTATCCTCTTCAGTGTGCAAAAGGTTAAGGATAAAAGCAAAAAAGAAAAAAGGTTAATTAATTGGACAAAACTTCTTAGCCTAATAATAACAAAGCTACTGAAGCAGAGATATATACTAGAAATGGCTTGGGCTGCTCTTTCTTCACTTATGTATACATTGGAACAACTATTCAAACCTAATCAATCTTTCGTTTGTCAAAGTTCTACACAACAACATCTTCAATCTCTTTATCAAACTCTTTCTGCTATTCAAGTTTTCCTTGCCAATACAACGACAAAGGATACTGAAACTCTTAGGACTCGTTTGGTGTAATGGATAAGGGAAGTTAATCCCGGGATAAATTTTAAGAATCCTTTATTTCCTTGTTTGGTTGGAAACCTTGGGATAACTTATCCCGGGATTATGAATTAGTACCGGGATAAGTTATCCCTCACATTGGGTGGTATAATAATCCCGGGATAACTTATCCCGGGATAAAATAGGTAAATGACAAATATATCCCTTTAAATCCTTTATATACATCATTTTTCACATTTATTTATATTTACATTATTTTTAATATCATGTATAATAATATTTACTACTTCTTATTTTTATGATAATCATTCATATAAATCTATTAAAAAATTACACTATATAAATATAATTTTTATTTGACTAATTCTTATGTTTATTTTATTTTGATTTCTCATAAATTTTCTTCTCTTTAACAAACTAAAGAGGGAAGTTCTATTTTTAAGCTAAATAAAAAAAAGTTATATTTTTAAATACACATGGTACTTATCATGGGAATACATAAACAAAAATATTTATGTTAAATAAAATAAAAGTTTTATTTTAAAAAATAAATAACTAAAGCTCGCAAAGAAAATTTAAAAAATTAAATAAAGTGAAGGGTAATTTTGTAAACAAACAACTTGTTCTTAAAATTTATCAATATATATTATTTTGAATACAACAAACCAAACACTCAATAAGAAATAATC
>JAJOOR010029915.1:0-15159 GCA_036250505.1 Solanum acaule | reverse complement strand
ATGGCTATCTATTTATACAAAAATAAGTAACCTTACTATAGTTACTTTTCTATACTATGGTTACTTTACATCTAACTATAGTTACTACTACTTTACATAAAGTTCCACTAACTTCTAATAATGTACACACGTTACTCACTACTTACTACATTATTATATCTTTATTCCCACTAACTTTTCTTTCCACTAACTTTTTCTATTAGGACAAACAACTTTTCCTCCTTTGCTGATCACTATCTTGTTTTTTTATCTTCCACTATCTCCTTTATCTTCCACTATCTTCCACTATTTTCTACCATTAGCTGACAATAGCTTTTTATTTTGTCGGTTTGGGAGGGGATGTAGATGACCCATAGGATGGTTTGAGGCTGGAGATGTGAAACCTTTGGGGATTGATTTAGTGAAGGATGCTCAAGATAAGGTGAGAAGTATTCAAGCTAAGCTTCTAGCAGCCCAAAGTAAACAGAAGAAGTATGCAGATCATCAGGTAAGAGACATGGCGTTTCAAATCGGTGAGAATGTTCTTCTTAAGGTATCACACATGAAAGAGGTGATGAGATTTGGTAAGAAGGTCAAACTAAGTCTGCGATACATTGGTCCCTTTGAGGTTCTTGAATGTGCAGGACCGATAGCATATAGATTGGCTTTACCTCCTAACCTATTGGGAGTTCACCCGGTATTTCATGTTTCCATGCTGAAGAGATATCATGGTGACAGTGATTATATCATTAAGTGGGACTCAATTGTGTCAGACAAACACCTCCAATATGAGGAGGAATCGATTGTAATTCTTGATCATTATGTGCGTAAGCTGAGGACCAAGGAGATTAAGTCCATGAAGGTTCAATGGAAACATCATCCAGTTGTGGAAGCTACTTGGAAGATCAAGAGGGACATGCGAGACAAGTATCCCCAATTGTTCGTCAATTCAGGTACTACTCCATTCCTTCTTTAGCTTATTTTCCCTAAGTTTGTCAGTTGGGGACGAGTGATGGGTAAATTGGTATCTATTGTAACGACCTGTTCCCGTCGTTATAGAAAATCCAATGGGGAAAATTTTTGGGCCAAAAAACTTTTTTGTAGTAACTTGAGATTTCCCAACCTAGTCCAAATTTGGATGAAATCGGAGTCATTAAGGTCTAGGGAAATCTGGTAACAATTGGGTGATCCAATTATGAATATGATCACCTGAGTACATAGATAAGTCGTTAAGGAAGCCGTATGACTTTACAAAATTGAATTCGGGCAAGTATAACTCCTCGAATCGATCGTAGCATGAACGAATAGTTTCTGAGTGTCGTTGGTTAAAGGTATGTGGTGAAATGGGGGTTTGAAATTATTAAAATAGCTCACTGATTCCGTGCAAGCCGCTGGGACAGGATTTCTGCCGCCAGGGATGGGCCGCTGTAGCGAGGTGAGGATCGCTATAGCGGGTCCGACGTGACTTAAGTCAGAAATAAACCCCAAAACGTCTTTATTCTACACTTTTTGATCTTTAGAGTAAGGAGACGAACCCCAGGCGATTATTGATAGTTTTCCACCATTCTTAAGGCTAAAGGTAAGATTTTCAGTCCCCGAATCCAATTTTCAATCCATAGAATGTAATCTAATGGGTAATTATTGAGGAGGAAGAGTCTTGATTTGAGAATTATGGTGGTAAAAGCCCTAATTTGGATAGTGGGATCATGGGTATGATCTAGGGTTGATAGAATTGTTAGTAATTCGGGTAATTAGCGATTGTTTATTGATTCCCGTGTTAGATTGATTCTTTGTAGACCAAGAACAAGCAGAACAAATTCGGAAAGGGAAGAATCAAATTTCTTAGGGTTTCAAGCTTGTTCGAGGTAGGTGAAGGTTGCGATTCTATGATTGTGTGATGTATGTTTGTTCTTGCTTCATTCTGATACATGTATGTATGCGAATGTTGCACTATTGATTACATTAATTGTAAATGAGGATATATGAATGTTGAATGCCATGAATCATGACTTTGATTGTATGATTATGAGAATGTACTTTGTGATTGTGATTGTGCCTTGTTGAATGGATTGGGTGTTGCGTTCGGACACACTAACTTGAATCGGTTGTCACGTTCCGGCATAAATATGGGATCGATTGCCACGTTCTGGTATGCTTACTATTTGGGTTTGGGTTGCATGAGAGGACCAATGATTTGATATAATTGTGTATCTTGAGAAATGTGAAACTGCACCTTGTTCGTAAATGTTGATAATATTATATATAATTGATATATGCATGTGATTATATTGTTGTAATGACTTATATATGTTGCACTTAGTAGGATAGTCGTGTGATCCTACCAGTACACTGTGGTTGTGTACTGATACTGCACTTGCTCTTTCTTTGTTAAGTACAGGGCATCTTCAGGCGGCTATGACATACCTCATTTAGAAGATCAGTGATTGTCGATCGAATTCAAGGGTGAGCCAGTTCTTCCAGGCTGCCATGAGTTTTCCTTTCGTCTATGTTCACATTTCGGACTTAGACTTTTCTAGTTAGTTATTAGTTCATTAGTTTGGGGTCGTAACCCTTCTTGTTAGACTATTGATCTTGTTAGATGTTTTGGTACATTGACTTTCAGGTTCTAGGTGTAGTTCCACACTGTTTAGTTGTTAGATCGTTTGAAAGTTTATGGGAACTTCAATTTTTAGCTATTTATCTTGCTTCCGTAATTTAAATGCTTTAGTAATTGATTAGAGTTGGTTAACTAGTTAGTATTAATGGTTCTCCCACCGGAGGGTAGTGTGGATGTCAATCACGATGGTATGGATCGTGACAGAGAGCTCTCTATAATAACATGTATTCTGATAACAGTATTTGAAATAATATTTTCACTTTTTCTATTATGATCAAAAGAATATTCGGGCAAATGGCACTGTCAAAGAAAGGGTTGATTGTATATATACAAACGTAATATATAAGGTGAAAGAAAACAAAATAATTGTTACAGTCATACCATTCTATGATATCATGAATTCATGAAAATGACCAAGTTTTTTTTTTTTTTGAGAATAGAATTTTCACATTTTATGTAACAACCAAAAAACAAAAAATTGACAAACATTGCGATTATAAAGGAATTTGACTGTATTATATTTGAAGAAATACAATAGGCAAAAGAAATAATTAAGTAATGTTCAACTAGTGGATATAAAATGTAAAGAATGAAATGTTAAGACCTTGGATATTTATATGGGGTTTGTGGTCCTAATCTCATATGAGTTATTTTCTCTGATTTAATTTATTTGTTTATTTTGATTTAATATAGAGTTTTAAAAAAATAAAGATGATTTTTGCCACCAATATGACTAGTTGTTGAACCCTATTCGACGACCTCTTTGTATGCTTGCTTTTTTATATTTGAATCCCTTTAATGAAAATTCGGACTTCCACCACTAAAACTCTTCAAGAAAGAATGCTCTAACTTATAATTTTCTTTGTCAAATTTTTGAAATATAAAAAGTATTTATTTCATATTTTTTAAAAACACTTTTTGTAGAGAATAACGATTTAATATATGTGCATACGTATTATATATGTAGTATGTAATTTCTAATTCATAATATATATATATATATATATATATATATATATAATATCGACTATTATAATTACAATTGCAAAGAGTAAGATTACATGTCATTACAACAGATTACATTAACAAACCCCTTGATTATGTAATTCTATTTAGATTAATGCTCGTATATACGTAACAATAATAAAATTAACATATTTAATATAATTTTATAAATGAGATTTGAGGATGAGATAATTTTTATGAATGATAACATAGAACATTTTTTTCTTCTTAAAAGTCACTTATCTACCATTTCTACCATGAAAATCACTACACTTTGAAGTATACTAACAGGAAAACCAAACAACCTGAAAATACTAACTTTTTGAAGGTCTATTTTTTTTCTTTAATATAATAAATAAAAATCAAATAAAAAGCTTTCGTCTGACCTAAAACCCATATGAAGAAAGTAAAATATTAAAAGAACGAATGAGCCTCTAGAAAAATCCGGTTGAAATTTTGTTGCCTCCCTAATTTTCTACAATTTCTTCTGGGGAAGTGTGGCTCTATATTTTTATTTCGTTCTTTAATATTTATTTTTTTTCATATGAGTTTTGGATCAGGTCGTGTCTGTAAATTTTAATTGAATTTTTATTTATAAAATTTTAAAAATAAGTTATTCGTGGGATTATTAGTATTTTCAGGTTGTGTGGTTTTTGCGTTAATAGACTCATGCTAAAAATGATAGTTAAGTGATTTTTGTTTTGGGGGAGGGGTGGTGATGATTACATGACTGTATAGGAAATTGATATGTGTACACACTTTATATCTACCTTGTGAAGACGATAAATAAATGAATAGAAAAACACACATATACTTCAATACAAACACATTATTTAGATATAAAATTTTCAATCTGTAGACAGTAAAATCTCTCATATATGTACTGATTTTTTCGACACGTGCGTTGCACGTGATTACTAATTCAGAAAATATATGTTATAGTAATTAGTATTTTCTCATTTAAGTGAAGATTTGAAAAATAAGCTTTGCACAAAATAATATTACATATTCTTTTGTGAATGTTCAATGTGGATCGTCATATATATCTCTTATTCACGCGAATCAATGAAGTTGGTCAATGAAAATTTTTATTAGCTAAATGCAATAATGCGTATATTTATTTAAATTTGATGAGGTTCAATCATGTAATTAGTCGTATCTCAGTAATATTACCTTATAGACGATATTTGTTGTGTATTTTTCTTGTCATCTAACCAGATGTGCTTTGCACGTGTATTCCACGTTAAATTGTTTAGATGCCATATGAACATGTTAAGAAAACAACTAGATTTTATTTTTTAGAACTAAACTTTGTATATTAAATTTTATTTTATAAGTTATAACATAATAGATGATGTTCTTGTTGTTGGCTCTCAAATTTGACTTCTCAATTGACTGTATACATAAATCAAAGATAGTTATTTGATTGTCCATAGTTAACTGAGAAAGATTTCATTTTTTTTCTGGAAAAACTTAAAATTAAAATTATAGAATATATTCTATCTGTGAAATTATATATATAATCACATGTTTATCTTACACCCAGCAAATATGTAGTTCATATACTTGTAAATGATTTTTAATTTATTCAATCAAGAATGATTCATCCAAGGAAAAACAACAACATCGTGTTATCACATATATTGGGGCGGTGTAATAATATGAAAAATTATTGGTCAAAAGTTAATACAATAAAAGAATAAAGACAGAAATAATTAATGTAATAACTATGAGAATTCATAATATTATAACTAAAGAATATTAAAGATTGTGAATAACGTTTGCAATAGTTAGTAATAACTAAGAGAATTTATAATGTTATAACTAATGGATTAATGTGGATGTATTTCTAATACATTTTATTCTTACATAAATAAATAGGTCTTTTAATTAATGTTATTATTTTTTCTTATAGTTACTAGATTTTAATTTAGTGTACGTACACAATGAAAATGTTTATTACATATTACTGAATATAAAATTTATTTTGTAATTGATAAAATTTTAAATAATTCATATATATTCACATATTTTCACTCTTGAGAAGTTTAATAATTTTGGAAAGAAATGTTCAGAATTATATATTTACATCCAAGAGAAATTTTTAACAAAAACAAATGAATTTAGACTACATCATGTTAACTTCATATATATTGGAACATTACATACTAATGTATATATTAAGCAAAAAAATAATTATTATATCATCAAAATTATTTTTCTCAAGTACTTGGGGTTATGGAATGTACCCTCTTAGGATAGAATGATTTACTTCATCAGTATAGTGGTACCTCATGTTCCGCTAAACTCCGAACTCACTCAAAGATAATAAATCACACAAAAAAATTTTAAAATGCAGGAAGAAGAGTAGGAAATTAAAAAAAAATTGGTTGAAAAATTAGAGGAAGTCCCTCTATTTATATTCAAGAAAGGGTAGTATGAACAAGTGTTTTTTGTGTCTTATCAGAAAAGTCATGACCATTCCGAGAAGTCAAAATTCTTTGAAAAAGTCACAACTCTTTGGAAAAGTCACAACTCACTGAAAAATCACAACCCTTTGAAAAAAGTCACACCTTATCTAAAAAGTCACAACTCGTCGAAAAAGTGACCTTTCCGAGAAGTCACAATCCTATGGAAAAGTCACAACTTATTGAAAAAGTCACAACTCTTTGGAAAAGTCACAACTCTTTGAAAAATCACAACCCTTTGAAAAAAGTCACAACTTATCAGAAAAGTCACAACTCATTGAAAAAGTCACAACCTATGTTAGGGATATTATAGTAATTTAGCATTCAAGTTAGGAGTTCATGCTTTTAAGGTAATATAGATAGATATAGATATAGATAGAGATAGATAGATAGATAGATATATTATTTTTTTAGTTTTTCACCCAACAATCAACCATTGATTCACATAATTTTCCTATATAGGGAAGAAAATAAAAATTAATCAATGACATCTACGATAAAAGAAGTTATAATCAGTCCTACGTTCATATTCAAGCTCAAATTCTCTTTGCAAGTAGAGTATCTACTTATCAGATGAAACAACTCTTCAATTGTGCCTCCTAACCTAACATCTTGTATTTGATGATCAATTTCACTCAAATGGTGTCTCACATTCCCAGCTCCACGCAAATCTCGAGGATTCGATCCCTGTTATTATTACCAGGGGCCGTCATTTTTATAGCTAATTAATCACTGGAAAAAATGAGAAAAAAATTGGTTGTTGCAATAAAACTTTTCTACCAGCTATTATCTCTATGACAATAATTATAGTGAGATTTGAATGTGTATATATATACAATAGATGAGTGAATTTTTGCAGTTAATTAAGCACTAATGAAACTAACCTGGGTGAAGTGATGTTCAAAGTTGTTAGAAATAAAATGTGCCTTCGATATTTATAGAGGATTCGTCGTCCTAGTTTTTAGATTTTCATAATAAATTTGGATTTTCAAGATAAGGAAGAAATAGAAGGAACATAATTATTTATCAATTTTTTGGTTAATATCTCTATGGCCCCTCAAACTTATCAACATAATTCATTTAGACACTCAAATTATAATTTATTTCAATTGAGCAATTGAACATATGAAACATCTATTTCTAATATAAAATACAGTACGTGACTAATTAAAACTAAATTATCTGAACCATTTTTATTTATTCAAAAACCATTGTCAGTAATGTCTCATCAATTCCAATCAAATCAGTAAAATAAATTAGTCAGATATTAATTTATACATTAATTATAAAATAAGCTTAATAGAGTGGTCAACAAAGAAATACGTTTTAATTATCCCTATTTATGATTTTGTTGGCATTCCTTAATTGTATATTAAGTCAAATATTTCAAGTTAATACTCCATCCATTCACTTTTACTTGTCACACTTTGACTTGGCACACCCATTAAGAAAATAATTATTGATATAGGTATTTTATCAAACTTTTCCCTATTAAATGATGTCTTAAAAAATTATTTAAAAAATATATATTTAATGCTAAGGGTAAAACATGAAAAAAAAAAAATTCTTTTCTTGATATGTCAAAAGTGACAAATAAAAATAAACTCTATTTTAGGAATAAGTGATCATCAATTTAGATATTATCACATTTTATGCACCAATGAATTATATAAGAACCTTTATCTATTAATTGTCCCTTTCATTAACTTTACATGGAACAAAAATATAATATGACTTATGTCTTTGATTATGATGTCATAAATTTACATACCTATATATAAAAGAAATAATTCATGATATAAACAAAACATAAGAGAAATTATTGTTTCTTTAAAAAACAACTTTATTGCATACTTGTTATCGCCATTCCGCAAATATTTGTAATTTAGAGATATGTAGCTACAAAAGGTGTGTTCGGTACTAAGTAAAATATTTTATAGAAAAATAATTGAGTTCGTTATTTTTTTTTTTCGGTATGTAAGTAAATATATTTTTTAGTATAAAACTTTAAGTAAATATTTAACTAGGAGTACGTCTATAGGTACGTTGCGAGATACAATCATATATATATATATATATAAAAATAACAATTTGTAAATTATGTTCTAAACTACTATATTATTTATTTTAAGGCAAAATTACGCGAGTTGACAAACATTACTAGTTTATTACTTAATAAAGTTAAAGTTTCAATTAATTACTATGTGTGGTTATATTTTGATATAATTTTCTATTAATTATGGGATTGTCACGATCCGCGCATACACCCTAGACGCGGCCGGCACTCCAGAACCATTGTTGGTCGTCCCCAAGAGAAACCTTATCCTGGCTGACTACTAAGCGGAAAACTAACTCAAGCATACACGTGCATCAAAACTGAAGAATTGTTTGAAAATAGTTTATTAAAACTCAAAGTTACCTAAAAATATTGAGTATTAGACATAAAGTTTTACATAAAATATCTAAAATTGAATACTACAAGATTGACCAAGACTATCTATCTATGAAGCCTCTACTGTATAAATATAGGTGTTGGAAAAAGACCCACGATGCCTCAAACGTGTTACTACTAACAAATCATAAAACTAGGGTCCTCCAAAAGCAAAGAGGTCTCACTAAAAGCTGATAAGCGAATGATGTAATCTCAACGGATCGTCTGTTGATGATCCTAAGTACTTGAAATTTCACCATGAAACGATGCAGGTTGAATGACATCAGTACATTGAATGTAAGAGTATGTAATGGGGCTGAATAACACAAATAATTGTCACGACCCAACCCACAAGGCCGTGTGGGAACCTACTCTAAAACCTAAGTAGCAGAACCCTCAAATCCCAACCATTTTAAATATGCGGAAAATTAAGTAAACTGACGAATAAAGGTATTCATGCAATGGTTTATAAAATAGGAGTTTTTAAACGACTCAAAGTTAACTTGTAAAGTAACAAACTTTCCGAAGGACCTAGTCTAAGCAGGTACATGAGCTACTAAGATTACAAGGTATAACAAAATTAACAAATGACGCAGCTTCCACCAAACAGAATGAAAAAGGGAACCTATTGGAGATTGTCTTCGTCTTCACCTATGAAACATTACTGACCCTGCAACCAGACTATACCAAAAAGGTATAACAAGAGTAGTATCAGTACAACCACACGTACTGGTAGGCATCATTGGTTAACCCGATACCCACCGCATAATATAAGAAATAGACTAGCAAGAAACATGCAATAAGACCATTCCTTTCTCCACCCTTGCCATTCTCGAATACCAAATAACTATACTATCACCCTTGACTTTATCCCCTTAACCACTGAGCTAACACTTCATCTTAGCTTAACCATTCTACCTCTTAGAGAAGATTCCGAATGCAACCACTACCATCCCAGCCAACCACTCACAACATACCCTTGCTTCTTCCACATCACTACTCAACACTTGACTATGTAGTACGCTCTATCAGGGTTGACTAATTGTTTCAATACTAATCCCCTTTCAGGATAATACCTAACGATTTAACATTTGCGACATAACACCACCCAGTTCAAACTTCACGAATACCAACCACTTCACTCAAGTATCACATAGTACACTTGACCCTAGTCTCTACTTACTATACCAACTCCCAAATTGGGCTTGACCATCCACAATTCATTCATTAATGAGATATGACAAGTGAACACTACATGATAAACATACATATACAAAACAAACGATACAATCATCACCTCAGAAACAATGTACAATTCCACATTCTCAATAACCAGTAGATATAACAATTCAATGGTCCTCTCATTGAACCCATACCCATACTGTTAGTATGTCGGAACGTGTCACCCGATCCAATATATTTGTCGGAATATGGCACCTGATCAAAGTTAGTGTGTCGGAACGTGACACCCGGTCCATTCAACACAATCACAATTACTATCACACCCATATGTACATTCTCATAGTCATACAATCAAGTGTCAAATCATGGCATACAGTTACTCATTCGTACCCATTTCATTAGGTTTGATCAACAAGGTTATTCACATGCATACATGCATTACAATGAAATAGTCACCAACATATATCACGCAACAAGAAATCAACCATTACCTAACCCTGGTTCAGGGGACGAGACCTTCTTTCTATGATACCCACCTCGCGTAACCACTAGGCATACATGTATAACCACCCATAATTTTGTGCATGAAGGCCTACGCATGAAATCTACCACCAATTAACAATTTAATACGTAGTGAAACCATATTTAATGACTACTCAATTAATAAAACTAGCCTACCTAAGCGTCAAGTAGTTGCATAGGGTTATGGCTCCAATTCTTGTTTTCTGAACCTCGTGACGGTGAATTTAACCAAGAATCCACAAGCTATCGTCATCCTTGCACTAGAAATCTCTTTCTCTTTCCTTCCCAAGTCTAGAGTAGCCTTTTGAGGGTTTCTGGGGTGATTCTCACCTCTTTTTGGTGTTTTGGGAAAAAAAAGGAGAAAATAAGGTTTTGCGTCATTTAAGTTCTGGTCCCGTAATTCCTGCTCTGGCGCGACCTATCCCTCTAAGGCGCCACCACCCCAGCGGAATCTGGCCCGCTCTAGCGGGATGGTGGCCCTAATATTCTCCCCGACATTTTCATTTCCTAAATAACGACGGTTCGAGTCCTTACAATAGATACCAATTTACCCCTCGTTCGTCCCCGATCAACTAAGGAAGGGATAAGCATGACCCTTTCTCGAAGTACTTCTAAACTAACGAGTTGACCTCTTATGAAACCACGTAGAATGGTGGTTTCCAAGTTTTAAGTACGAGGGTTTTTTTTACACAAGGGACCGGTTAAGAAACGACGCAACACACTGAGACAGAGATGCGCCCAAATGTATAGTCTTCCCCGCCAGAGCGGAAGGGTTCCCGATGAGGCGTGGCCGCTGTGGTAGGGACACTCCCGCTGTAGTGGGAGATCGAAAACAAATTAAGAGAGAAAGAGGAATGGTTTCCCCATTTCCTCCTTCTCCAACTCAAAACTCTCTCAATCGCTTCGATCCGAACGTCAAAATCAAGGTAATGTTCTTGCTCCTTACTCTTTTTACCTCATTACTTACTTTACTATGATTCTATAACAATAACTGATTGATTAGGAAGGCCTAGAGGTAGTTATTCAAAACTTCGAAAATGGGTTGCTTGATTTTATTAGAACAACGTAGCATAGACACATCCCTTACGTCCCCAACGTCTCCACAACGTTCTGGGTGTAAGGATTTCATGAAAATACGATTGAAATAATACCAAAATAGGTGGGGGAAGTTTAAAAGTTTCTTTATGTAAAACTTAGATTTGAACATCCTTTAGGGGTAATTTTGCTAGAATAATTGCATATTTGGGTTCTAGGGTACTTTATAGACTCCGATCTGCTGAAATTCTGTCGAAAATGGGGTTTTTGGGAAAAGAGGTGCCATGATCACACCTGGTGTTCGTCCCAGATGAATGCCGCTCTGGCGGCCTCCCTCATCCCACTTTGGCGGGATTTGGGCTGCTGTGGCGGAATTCAGTGGGGCAGTGCACCCTTGCCGCCTAATCTGAAAATTTTCTTTTCTTAGCCAAACATTGTCTAATCCCAGGGAGTTCTAACGTATATTTCTCATAATTTTTGAGGGCTTATCTAAAATGGCTGGTATTAACGAAAAGAATCTTCCCTTCGCCTGGTTTCAGGATGCTGCCAGTCGGGAAAGGTACCACAACCACTGGAACACCAAGTTCTGCTTCGAGAGAGGTTTTCATTTACTGAATCTAGAGAAGAAGGTGCTCGCATTTTGTGCCCGCCTAATTGAATTTGGCTGGCCCCAATGACAGAGGTTGCCCCTACTGCACGCTCCAACTGGGTGAGGGAGTTCTATGCTATCCTCCCTACTGTCCGCTGGGATAACCCTCACCCTACCATCTGCATTCAGGGAGTTGACATCCCCCTGAACACTCCATTCATTAATGATGTACTCGAGGTGCCCGAGGTTCCCAACACAGAGTACGAGGCCAAGATTAGAGAGATAGACCTGGGCTGGTTGAAGGACACACTAGTTGAGGCTGCAAGCCGGGACAGGGTATACTGGGCTACTACAGAGGGCATCACTACTAACTGGTCACCGAATGCTAAAAGGTGGCTGCACTTGGTTACTAGGAGGATCAGCCCATCGGGCAACCGCACCAACATGACATTTCCTCAGGCCTTGGTTGTGGTGTACGCTATACAGGGTATTGGACTAAATGGTGGCGCATAGATCATCTCAGAATGGAAGGTGTTTTACCGGGGCAACAAGAAGGCATTTTTCCTTCCTAAGTTGGTGATGGCGATGTGCAAGAAAGCGGATGTGCCACTCTTGGACACCGATGAGGTACTTTCTATGGATCCCCCATTTCACCCTCTTTTGATTAGACATGCTTCCACCTCTAGGAGTAAGAGGAGGAAGACGGACTGGCCTTGTAGCAGTCAAGCAGCTGTTGATGTGGATGACGAAGGAGGGGAAGATGTCGAGGCCGGCGATACTTTCTTTATCAAGTCCTAGCCCCCGCTATTCGGTGCTCGTGTGGAGGAGGACTTGGCGGCCGTTCGGAGGAGATTGGGACGCTCTTATGCTGGCGCCACTTAAGTTCCATCCACTACTACTCTTGAGGTTGAGATGCTCTGTCACCAGTTGCGACACGAGAGGAGGAAGAGTATAGAGAGAGATCGTTTGATGGCCTGGATGTTGAAGATCATGAAAGTTATCTTCATTTGTGTTGCCCCCTAGAGGGAGATTCCCCGACTCAAGTCGGGAGACTGTCAGGAGTTCCCTTGGTTGAACGAGGCATCATCTGACATGATACCCTCGGAGGACCTATACTCGGACAACGATACTTCCCATTCCCAGGGGTCCTGATTTGGTTTTTGCCCCTCTTGGGCCTGTAATGAACAAAGCTTTAATATTTGTTTGTTTTTCCTTATACTTTTTGTAAGCACATGGATGTTGGTTTTTTTTTGCTGTTTATCACAACTAATGTTTAAATGCTAAGGTTTATAACTTACTGTTCTATTGCTGAATAGTGGTTGAATTGCAGGGTAATATTAGCCCATACACGATTCAAGGTCTATATGTGTGACCAGGAAAAAATAGGGGAGACAGGGCAGAAATTTTGTCCCGCGCTGGAAATCCCTCTCTGCGGTATCGCCCTAGTGGGAAAAATCCCGCCCAAGCTCTGACGGAAACAACACCCAAGTCACAATTTCTGGGGTTCTTCCCATTTTTTTCAAAGTTTTCCCTTGATTCCCAAGCTATAACTAAGCAGTTAGGATAATCCTTTTAGCTAGGATAGTCATTGTCTACCCCGATTCAATCCCCACGGTACACATTCTAGAATCCCTTCACATTAATTCACACTACAGACACACACATCCCCAAGATATGCCTATATACTCACACAATTATAATCGGTCGCAACACACGTACAAATTTCGTTTTATGAATCACATTGTAGCTTACCTAGACCCTTGCACCGAACTTAGTGACACTATCTTTCGACCAAAGGCTCACAAAACTCAAGAAATTACCACTCGAACGGTTTCAAACAATTAAGCTTGTATTTTGCACACATCAAAGTCTGGACAAGCAATACTGTGCACATAATCATATCATAGCATCCAAGCCAATACAACTTCCGCATCATCAGTTAATTCAGACAACATATTCACACATTCATAGGTTCACACTACAATTTACAGACATCCCAAATTATTAATTAGTTCGTTCCATGGATGACCATTACTCCTCATCCATGTATTTATACAGCCTCTACGGCCAGATACCAATTGGAACCTTCTAAGTTCCAATTTACCTCACTTGTGTCCTTTCAACTGTGACCATGGCGTCCAGTTCACTTTGTTGAGATACCAATTGGAATCGGGAGATACCAATTGGACTCAACTTATGCCACAAGTGACAACTCGCACGAAGGGAGAGAAAAAATGGAAAAACTTCCTAGAATGGTTCATAGCTTCCTGAGGATTAGGTGTGAACGTCAACACATGTATCCGTAGGAGTCTAGTCCATATTTTCTCTTGTACTGGGAGACCGGTAAACTGGGCTCTAATACCAAATTTTGTCACAATCCAACCCACTGGACCGTGTGGGCACCTACTCTAACACCTAAGTAGGAAAACCCTCAAATCCCAACTGCTTTATAAATTCGGAAAATTAAGAAAACTGACGAAAAAAGGAATTCATGTAGGGTCTGTTTGGAAATCACCTGATAATTGGAATTTGTGTAATTACTAGGGTAGTAATTACTGTAACGACCCGAGAGCACCCCCTAGCCGTTACATGCGTATTCAACCTCTCAGAGGTCTTATACAAGCCTTAGCATTCATTCATCACATAGATCATAAAAATCACTAAGAATTTAAAACTTTTATTTAATAAAACCATAAGACTTCAAGAGTCATCAACATTTGAAAACATCAATACGCAAGCGGAACTACTAAGTCTCTTTAGCCAATATTAGACAAGAACTTAAAACGTACTAAGGGACACTGCCCTTTACAAATAAAATGAAACTTAAGTGTCTATTACAATGACTAAGAAACTTCTAAACATAGTCCTCAAATCTTGAGGACATACCAAAGAATTGGAAGAGTGAAGCAATCCAAGCAACTTCAAAGCACAATCTCCTCCTAGTTACCACAACCTACACTTGTAGTAAAACAGAAGAAAGGGGTTAGTACAACACACGTACTAAGTATGAGGATATGCTTAACATGCTAAAAGAGACATTTGTTTGGAAGTTATGCTTTCATGCCATTTTGATAAAATCTCATGTATATCAACATAATAGGCACCTTACAAGTCACAACCAACCATACAAAGTCATATGCTTCACAATACATCATAAACATACATAACCTATTTACCTTTACCTTCTTGCCTTGAACCTCCACCTTAAGTAACCCTTAAGCAATACCTTTGTCCAATGTATGGGCAACGTCCCATACCATCACCCACACTAAGGCACCACCTTAAGGTCACACACAGTGCACTTATCATGCATACCTCAACCTTCACCAAT